>CM042856.1:7556916-7640034 GCA_023658055.1 Thaleichthys pacificus
ATAATAATAATAATACTAATAGTATAATTAATAATAATATTGAAATTACAAAATAAGTATACACTTACACTGAGGCCACAAACATTCTGTACAATAAGGGTGATAGTTACCTCTTTGTCTTCTTCCTCCTGCCAACGCTGGTGTTTCACTACGCAGGAACGGTGAATGACCACTCCTCCCTCCTCTCCGTCCTCGAAAAGACATTTTGGAACACTGTGCACACTTCCAAAATGTAGGTCTTCAACCTAGCAAAAAGACAAAGGCATACATTGGGCTAGAAGTAAAGCATTAAAGTTGTACATTAGATAATTGGGTGTGCTCAAGCCTTCGGCGAGAGCACAACCTTTGTTCTCTCACATATATATTATTATTATTGTGAGAATGCTGTTCAGCATTCTCACTCTTGTTTTTCCAACTTCTTAGTTCTTCCGCCGTTTTTTGGCCTTTAACTCGTCCTGCATACTTTCACCGATTCCTACAATTTTTGTATCAAAACGTTCAGCTCCTTCAGGAGATGATGGCTATGACTTTTGGTATTTCTCACTTTTATACTTTTTAAGACATTAAGTTTTTTGTGCAAATTATTCTCCCATTAAAAGTAATGGTAAATCCTTTCAAATCATTAAAAAGCTTCCTCCTCTTTCAAACGTAACTACTTCAGCATACTTTCAGCTAGAGACACCATTCAACCTTTAAAATGTTCACAAGACATTCAGCTATTCCCAAATGATTCAGCTTTCTCAAAAATTGAATTATGACAGTTTGAAATACATTAAAATGTTTGCTCCTTCTTGATTTTTATGAATGAGCAGCAAGCAGAGTGGCACACTCTGCTTGCTGTTCTTTTTCTGATATTCAACTAAATCGTCAAACAAATTCCTCTAACGTTCATATAGTTTAACTTACAGAAACAAGTTATACCTTAAAATGTAGGAAAATGTGTCCTCTTTCAGCCAATGTAACTACTAAAGAGCTCACATTTACAGATTTTCAGCTATGAGCCTTGAAGCGAGAGCAGCCTTTCAAATTCTCTCACTAACTTCAATGGAGAGGTGGGTAAAATCCGTCAGAGAAAGCAAGAAGGAAGACGATTTCGAAACTGCCGGTAGAGACATATTTCTGACCGCACAGACATATAAATGACATATCTAGTTTCGGCAGAGTCTTGGGTCTCGGAAAATATCCTTATTTTTTGGATTGGACCTGTAGTTTTGCGTCTAGGTCAACTTGTTTGAGGTGTGGATTCTAGGTAAATGTTCGTTTTTCTCTCTGCCTAGCTCGTTAGCTATCACAGCTGCGCCATCACCGTGGCAACCAAACAAACAAGCACCATGAAAGCAGAATTGGGTACACGTTTTCGAAACTGCCAAGAGTTGTATTTCTGACCGCACAGACATTTAAATGATATCTATGGTTTCGGCAGAGTCTCGGGTCTCGGAAAATATCCTTATTTTTTGGATTGGACGTATAGTTTTGCGTCTAGGTTAACTTGTTTGAGGTGTGGATTCTAGCTGTCTGTTATTCTCTCCTATAGTCGAGCTAGCGAGATGGCTCTCCATAACTAAAAACGGTTCGACTTCTTTTCCACAATCGACCAAATTGGCCAAACAAGGTATGTACATTGAGCTTAAAGTGTACATAATCTAGGTAGATCGTTTTTATTTGAGCATGTTTCACAGAAATCTGCAAAAATCGAGGCTCAAGACTGTCATAGCTGACCGTCACGAACAGCCAAACCGGGGCTGGGGTAACAAACGCTTCGTAACTGGAAAGTTTTTACTTTTAATTGACGATATTGAACACAGATGTTAAGTAACTTGTCTTTACTCAAATATCTTCTCCGTTTTCAATTTGAAGCAGTATCTAGCTTACTGTAGGAAATCTCCCAATGCATCCTCTCTAGCTTCGCTTCGGCTAGATGACGATGCATGCATTGTTCACGCCTACGGTGTTAATACAGTCTGTACAAATACCACTTTGACACACTTGCAAGAAATGATCCGCTGGTTAGATGTAGCATGATCTTATTTAATACCCACAATACTGTAGTTCATCTTTTTTTTGCAGCAGCATTTTAATCTGAGTTCAAGTAGCTTTTGCAGTTGCACAACCAACAAAGTCACGTAATGTGACGTGATTGAATTTAAAAGTTTTTATTTTTATGTCATCTTTGAATTCAGTGTCTGAACAGGACTGGGTGTGCAGGCACACATGATTAGTTTCTCCTCCGTCTTGAACCTGAAACCTAGATTCTAGGTTAGAAATGTTGCCAGTCTGTTGCCAATGACCAACGGTTGCTACGTTTTTCCAGCAAGTTCAAGTCATTCCAGTGTTGTCCTTTTACCTTCAAATTCGTTCAACCCAGACTTCAGCAACTGGTTTTATGCTAAATTTTCACATTATCCTGCAGCTCATCTTTCTGAATTTTTGCCCTTATTGTTTTGCATTTTCTTCTTCTTTTCTTCTGTTTTCTGCCATCATCTTGCTCCAGGTCCTTTCAAAAATACATTTCACAGCAGTACCTTCCAACTGCCAGTACTTATACATTTTTCTTCTCTTTTCTGTACTTTTCTGCCTTCATCTTGCTGCAGGTCCTTTCTAACATACATTTCAGGCCTTTTGAAACTCCAGCAAATAATTTTCTGCTAAATTTTCAAATTCTTCAGAATTCTTTCTCTTTTTGCATTTTTCTTCTCTTTTCTGTAGTTTTATACCTTTGTCCAGCTCCAGCCCCTTTCAAAAATACCTTTCAGGCGCTTCAGCTTATAACTTTCTACAAAATGTTCACAATTTTCCGCTTTTTTAGCATGGTCAGCTATCCCCATTCAGGTTTTCAGCATTCTCACTGCTGTTTCGCAGGAACAGCCGTTTCTAGTTAATGTTTATTTTCGCCCCCCTAAGGATCAGTCAATATTTGGACTACATAGACAACGCCTGTGTCAAAAGTTTCGTCTTGGTCTCGATTGCGTTGCTTGTATTTATATTTACGTTCCGTGGCACGGTTTAGGAGGTTACAACGTTTTTGTGGCAAAAAAGTGCCTTTAGTCAACGAAGGGTAGCCAGTGCTAGCTACGTCACCACGTCAGCACACGTTAGCAACGACGCATGGATACAACGTGATAGAGACGTCCTAGCACGTAAATTGGAGCTTGGATTATGAGTGAAAAATGCCAACCCCCAAAATTACCAACCATTGGGTTTTGTTGAGAAAGCAATTTCAAGTGGAACTGCCATCTCGGATTTTTTGTTTAGGTCGTGAAAGTCTTTGTAATTTGAGCGAGTGCGGGTCGCCCGTGAGACTGCCTAGGCGGCAGACATGCAAGCGTCATAGTTTAGTATTTTCGTAATGTTATAGTTCGGTCAATTCTACACATAAAAACAGAAGGAGGGCAATGTTATGACGATATGACTATTGTGAAGACAGCCAGATGGTGAGATTTTAATGTAGGTTGCTGTAAAAACTTTGATTGGTTTGCTACGTGAGAGCCCCGTCAGCCTCCGTTGACGATTGCGTCAGCTGTTGTCGATCTCTGGTGAGTATTTTCTTAATTTAGTACCAGGGTCAATTCTACATCAAAAATCAGAAGGAGGGCAGTGTTTTAAAGATATGGCGATTGCGAAGATAGCCAGCGGGTCAGCATATTTTTGTGATTTGTGTAAAACTTGGAATTTGAGTGACGCCGCGGCTTGTTTTGACGTTAGCCTCAGTCAGACTCGGCTCGCCCACTGGCAGTGTGTAGTACAGTACTGTGTTCAAGCCACAGCTAAACTTTATGTCAAAAGAAACGTTCTCATTTCCGGCGCTTTCAAACAATCAGTGAAATGTGGAGCAACAGCAGCTAACTTGCCTCTAGCAAACTTATTTTGAATTAGCCATTTCCCCCTACATTAATGTCAAACTTATTTACGTTTTGGGGGGCATATTTTCAGTTAGTAGACGGTACTGTTTCAATCGCGATTCCATACTGTCAGTGACAACGTTGTTACAGTAGCTTGTTTCAAAGGGGGTTCGCAGCTGTTTAAAAGGGTGTTCTTAATGAAATATGCAATATGAGTAGGCTAAATGCTTGAAAATATCACTAGAAGGGAAAAACTTAGAGAACGGACCCACCTGCAACCGACGCAAGCAGGCACACCCTACAATTTCCCCAGAAATTGTACCCTCTCTAGTTGTCATTGTTGTGCTGTTTACCATTGTAACCATGAGTTAAATGACTGTTACGTTTCATAAGAAGAGCTGGCGTTTCATAAGGAGAGCTGGAGGTTTTCAACTTCAGTTCTAATACAGTAATAGCTGCAGTGTCACTTGGCAAGGGCAACCGTTCTCGTCAAGTGACGCAAGATCAGCAGCGTTTGAGGGGCCCCTAATTGGCGTGGGGCCTTGGTGCGGCCGCACCCACGCTATCTCTGCTACTGCCCAGTGCCCACCATATCAGTTCACTACTGCCGTTCATTTAATTCCCCAAAATGAGTTGCTCCAAATGCTCAACTCAGGCTGACCAGGCTCCGGAGAGGCACAACACGATTGACTGCCAGTTCAATGTGGAGGGAAAGGTACATATAACCTCCTTTCTTGAGAGGAACTTGACAGTTTTAGCGTAAAGAAGACAATCCAATAATGTGTTGAGAGGAGTCTTATGCAATTATTATGTTTTAGTATTTTTTTTTAATGTAGGCTACACAAGAAATTCCTTCAGGATTGATAAAGTTTGATCTATTCTAAAAAACTGAAACATGTAGCCTATGGTCTACAACAAAGTTGTTATTCGTAGTCTTAAATGTTGTTATAAAATCCCAAATAAAATGGAGGTGCAGAATAATCATCATTGTGGTAATAGACAAATACATTTGCTTGGGATGCAATCTACTCATGATTTTTATTTCTACAGCTTGCCAATCTTTTTTTAAAGCCTATACGCAAAATGACGTTTCTTTAATCCATGGCCTACTATAATGACATTGCAATACATTGTAACCATTCTTGAAATAAAGGAATGATGTTATGTTTGTAGCATGTATCAAAGAACAGTAAACAATTGAATATTTATGGTTACTTAGAATGGTATTCAAAGACATTCGTAGGTGTTGGCTAATGATCGTCCGCAGATGGGAGTGTCCATTACTGCATAAAAGCACACTTACGTCTCTACCTGGCGTTAGTCTTGAAAATTCAGTTACCTCACCACATCAATTCACTTCTGCCGTTTATTTCATTCCCCAAAATGACTTGCTCCAAATGCTCAACTCCGATTGACTGCCAGTTCAATGTGGAGGGAAAGGTAAATATAGCATTTTTCTTGAGAGAAACTTGACAGTTTTAGCGTAAAGAATACAATCCAATAATGTGTTGAGAGGAGTCTTATGCAATGATTATGTTTTAGTATTTTTTTTTATGAATATGTAAAGATGCTGTGCAAAATGGTATGTGGAAAACCCCATAGGCCTATACGTTAAGTTTCAATAGCAACAGCAAGATTAATTAGAGGCTGTTGAAATGAGAAGGTGGTGATGGAAATAAAAGAGACAAAGGAATAAGATTGAGTAGAGAAATACCACAATCTTCATCTTTAAAGTCAGAATCTGCAGGTAGGCAGAGGTGGCTGAGCAGTTAGGGAGTCTGGCTAGTTATCAGAAGGTTGCCGGTTTGATTCCCAGCTGTGCACAAATGACGTTGTGTCCTTGGGCAAGGCACTTCACCCTACTTGCCTTGGGGAAATGTCCCTGTACTTACTGTAAGTCGCTCTGGATAAGAGCGTCTGCTAAATGACTAAATGTAAGTATAACCAAATATGCTGAATTTGCAGGTAGCCTATTTGAATCCATTGGATACATCAGAGCAAGCATGGTCAAGGACATTTACATTTAATAACATTGCAAATGATTTGTATTTAAGACAAACATGTTAAAAATAAAGCTTTTCAATATTAATTTGCCTATATAATTATAAAGTGGAGGGAGAAAGAAACTGAATGAAGAAGAGAGCAGAAGAGAAGAACCAAACGAAACAAAAATCACTATACCGAGTAAAGCCGAGTAAACCAACAACAAAGAATAGATGTAAATATAAGAACAGGGCCCCATTCGTCGTAAGGGTTGAAGCTAAGTTAATCCATTGTCCCTTTAGCCCGCTAACATTAGCGAGATGAGTGAGAACAGAAAATATCGGTTCGTCGACGGCTGATCCGCATCCAAATAATCTGGTTTATTTCAATCAGGCTAAATTTATCAGGGCAAGTGCACGCCCACGTCCTACTTCAAAAGGCAGGAAAGGTCGATCACCAAAACCGTGATTTTCTAACGGTATGATGGTGGAAAAGACGAAAGAGAGAGCGGTGATAGGCTATTCTCGCCATCCGAGCAAACTATTATAATGAGTCTCTACGAAGACAAGCATATTATCATGGCTAAGTCAAACACCGCCACCGCTGCCAGAGCAAGACAAGCGGCTTGGCAAAAAATTGCCGATAAGCTAAATGCGAAAGTTGTGGGGAAATGTATAGGCTCATTTTAAGTGCCTCATTACCCCAATCAATCAGATCACATTTCTTTAAATGTGCCTGCTGGCAGTAGGCTTAATGGAAATTAATAATCGAATGAGATCTTGCTAGCGAAAATAATGGTCTCAACTCTTTCAGAATAAGTAGGCTAGATAAAAACAAGGCCAAAGAGTATCTAATTGATACGAATTCATAGACACTTATGAGGATATATGTATGTAGGCTACTGCGCTTATATCATGATACTATATATGTGTATATGCATGTAGGCCTATGTGTAAATCCCTCTTTGATTTCATTGACTGGGACATGGCCAGGGAATATGATGAATTGATTCATCAGCTGGTTAAGCGCCAAGTACACTTTTCTTACAGCAACGCATGCTGCGGCTTTGCCAATGTTTTCTGCATCGCCTATACCTTATAAAAATGTAGCCTATACCTGACGCAAAAAACCTCAAGGCTATTAGTCCAGGCAAAGTAACTCATTTTGGAGCCAAAAATAGAAGTAATTATAAAATATTTTCAGCATAGATCATTTCTATGAGGTGTCCAGAACAACATACTAAAAGTCCTAAGAAATCCTAGTTGTGGAAATATGTTTAATTCTCATCAATCCGAGATGTGTGCCAATAAGGCCAGGCAACATTACACCCCAATGGGGCAATTTGTTTCCTTTACTCCTATCAAAATGAAACTTAACACAATGAAACTACCCATGAAAAGTACCTTTTTTTGTATTACAAGTTTAAATACTTCCCGTCAGAGTCACCAGCAAGTCTCCATGTGGGAAAATGTGGGAAAAGGCATCATCATTGCAGCAGGTGAAAAAGCTCTAGTATCACTGTATGCAAAAACATTTTTTTAACAATTAGTCTGTCGTAAAACGTTACTTTGCCTGGACTATATGCAGAGTCTGAAGCACAGTTAAAGTTTCAAGTAGCTTTATTGTCAATTTCTTCACATGTCAAGACATAAAAAGGAATCGATATGACGTTTCCCACTCTCCCACAGTGAAACATATAAAAAGCACAGGCACAACAGATAAGACAAGACATTTCCTAAAACATAGCGTTACATATTCACATACAGCAGCATAAGCTCATAAGCATAAAGCTTGCTGCGGCGTGTGATATTCGCAATGTACGGCCCGAGAAGGTCTTGCAAATAAATGAGTACTTGTCGGCTGAATCGATATCGCTCAAACAAGAACTCATCCGTGTGAAATAAAGGATCTTGGCAATCGCGAAGAACTCTATTGGTATGGAAAGGTAATCGAACTAAAATATAGCTCCTTGGTCAACTGGGTCTCTCAAAAAGGGAGCTGCCATGTTATTTTCCGGGGGTGTGGCAAGCTTATCCAGCTACACTTACGTTAGCCTGCTCTGGAGCAGGTTAGTGCTAATTGATATGTTACTATGGTGATTTATCGAAAGTTGCTTCCACGAACCAAAAAGAGGGGCGTTTTTTATCTTAGCCTGAAAATTAGCTCGCTAAACCGCTTAGCGAGCTACGACGAATACCCCCCAGAAGCACTGGGAAAACACGAAAACAAAAACGAAAGTTTCCGTTCACGCAGGACAGCCGACGGTAGAACAGATCAAACACGGTTTGGGTAACAAGTCGACTAACGAACGGAAGACAGGTGAAGCCTGAAAGAGAGACGGACATACATCTGATTGGACGAGGACATGCGCGCTGTGACAACGATTGAGGTTTGACAAGCCAATCACAGAGGGACATTTGAAAAACGAATGAGAGGGGGAGAAACAAGAGGGAGACAAAACCACAACACACAACAAAAAGGACACCGGACACAGATAGTACAGATATACAAATGTGTCCGTAACATCAGGGCATGGCGTGACAGGAGCAAAACATTTGCTACCTTCCTATCTTTGTTTCGGAGAAAAAGCTACAGCTTTTTCAAATAGATTTTCAATCGAATAGATTTTCGGTCGAAGCAGATGGAGTTTTCCGAGCTCCCATGACGGGAGAGGCAGTTAGAACCGAAACTGTACTGTACTGTAGCTAGTGGTACGTGCCAGTGGAGCGAGTGGTACGTGACAGTGGCTAGTGGTACATGCCAGTGGAGCGAGTGGTACGTGACGGTGGCTAGTGGTACGTGCCAGTGCCTCTACTGGCACCTAGTGGTACGTGCCAGTGGAGCTAGTGGTACGTGACAGTAGCTAGTGGTACATGCCAGTGCCTCCGCTGGTACATGACAGTAGCTAGTGGTACGTGACAGCGCCTCCACTGGTACATGACAGTTACTGTTCTGTTGATAGTGGTACTCAAGTGTCTCGTGGCAGTTGCATTGGGTGTCTTGCAGCTTTTGTTTACTGTCATGTAGCCTAACTGCCCCGCGGCCATTTTAGAATAGGAGAACAGGCTAAACTTTTATTTTTTAAATATGTGTGGCGGCCTGCGGAAACCCGTGGATGTCGCGGCCGCTCATTGTTGGCTATATGCCATAAAAGATCGAAAATCGTTTTCTGTCAAAATTGAGATTGTTGATGTTTTGTATAGTTAACACCCTAAACTTCATTGTAATGTACAAAAAGTATATTATTACTTATGACAAACTGTTAATTTCAACGGTTTTTGGACATGTCAGCTAGCAAGATTTTCAAGCCATGTCAAATCAAATGCTTAGTTTGCCTGCTCTTTTGAGTGCTGCAGCAGCACAACTGATCAATGAAATAACTTGCTGAGAAGTTATTCATGTAGCCTATACTTAAACTGACATTTACATTCACAACGTCATTACGAACTAAAGGATTTTCTCCCATATCCCTTTTTGACACAGGTCGACTTTAAAAAGACGTAACTTCAGTAGATATATTATATCCAGGAGAGTTTGTAGTTTCCAATATGTATAATACCCAGAAAGTACATTTGCAATCATAGGGTGTCATTTATTGACATGGTTCTTCATATGAAAATAATGAACTATTATTAACAACTATTTACTCAGAGTATCGAAATGCAAATGTAGGCTATTGACTTCAGTTATTACAATTAATGATATACGCCACTAGGAGGCGCTGATAACACAACGATGTGCATTAGAGACGTAGGAGAGTCTACAACGGTGGCTCATGTGCACGCTTAAATTCAGTTACTCTGAGTAAAATAATTTGTTACTAATTCATTACTTGTGTACAAGTCTGCTTTACATTACAGTCACACCATTACACTATATGCAATATAATGTCTAAATCGACTACTTTGTATGGTGAGCTTGTAGTGAGACATCAAAAGTATGGTTTAGAGTCTATTAGCACGAACAGTTTAACTTATTTTTTTAAATAAAAGTTATCCTATTCTAAAATGGCCGCGGGGCAGTTACACGACAGTAAACAAAAGCTGCAAGACACCCAATGCAACTGCCACGAGACACTTGCGTACCACCAGAGAATGTCTAATATCGATTAATTAAACAGGCTCTGGTACCACTATCAACAGAACAGTAACTGTCATGTACCAGTGGAGGCGCTGTCACGTACCACTAGCTACTGTCATGTACCAGCGGAGGCACTGGCATGTACCACTAGCTACTGTCACGTACCACTAGCTCCACTGGCACATACCACTAGGTGCCAGTAGAGGCACTGGCATGTACCACTAGCCACTGTCACGTGCCAGTGGAGGCTCTGGCATGTACCACTAGCTACTGTCACGTACCACTCGCTCCACTGGCACGTACCACTCGCTACAGTACAGTACAGTTTCGGTTCTAACCGCTACTGCATGACGGTCTGCTCGGATGGCGACTTGGAGCATGGCAGTATCCGCTCTCCTCTTCATATGTGGCATGACTAGGGCATGCCTCAGCTGTCTTGGGTAGATTCGGCGACGTCACGTCAGCCATGTTCAGGAAACTTCCAATCTGGGAAGTTCCCCATCCAGACGATGACGGCATCAACATCCACCATGTTGGTAATGAGCCCTGGACTTTGTCGTCGGTCCATCCGTATGTTATTCTGTTGTCCATTTTGAAAATAAGAAAGAACCCATCTTCACCCATGATTGGCCAGGGATATGGGCAGGAAAGCGATTTGTTCTGATTGTTTTTATGTGTTTTCACGTGTTTGTTGCTGCAGAATAAAAAATATTGCCGTTGACACATCGGTTGATGCACTCAAACGCGTATGCCAGTACTGGACTAATCAGACAGGTTCAGTGCTGTACGTAAGTTCTTAATTACAGGTGAAAAGTTCCTGCAGTTTAAACGCTGGCTTGCGAGTTGGGGGTCATGGTGTTTCCCATCACACATTGTTGTTTTAGAGTTGTTCAAAGGTCGGTTATTATTCCATCACCACAATATTGACATTGGATGAATAAAAGTGTCGGATGATAATTATTCCTTCTTTTGTTTCAACTCTTTCAGGTGTTCAACGATCCAATACATGGGATTGTGCCAATGCACCCTTTGCTGGTCCGCATCATTGACACACCCCAGTTCCAGAGACTTCGCTACATCAAGCAGCTTGGAGCGGCCTGCTACGTCTATCCTGGGGCGACCCACAACCGCTTTGAGCACTCCATAGGGTAGGACATTCAAATGTTTTGGTGATGATACTGGACGATTTAGGTCTTGTTTTGTGCTTACTGCTAACTAGTTGTGTGTGTGTGTGTCGGTCTAGAGTGAGTCACCTGGCAGGGAGACTGCTCCAGCAGCTGAAAGAGCGGCAGCCAAAACTTCTCATCACTTGCAGAGACATCCTCTGTGTGCAGATCGCTGGCCTCTGCCACGACCTGGGTGAGGGAAACACACACACTCAACCTTGTACACTCACTGAACTGAACTGAACTGCAGAGTTCACTTTTAAGGTGTGGCAGAAAGTGGTGAGAATGAAATGTTGTTTTCACTCACTCTCTTTCCCACTGGGTCATACAAGACTCTTTCTGACTTGAATACGTTTTCCTCACCTGTGAGGAAGCTCATGTTGTTTCTCAAGATATATCTATTCCCCTTTCTCTCACACACAAATACAAATAAACTCATGTTTTCCATCTTGAGTTAACAATCTCTCTTTCTCTACCTCCAACATTTTTTTTTTACCAGGACATGGCCCTTTCTCCCATTTGTTTGATGGGATGTTTATCCCCAAAGTCTGTCGTGAAAGTAAAAATGAAGAAGTGGAAAGAAGAGAGAAGATGAAAAATTGGAAGGTAAAAACTGTTCCGTCTCCCTTTCTCCATCAAAACCCCCCAAATCAATATTTATTATAATATACGGGGCAAACATTTATGGGAATGCACTGGCTTTTTTTGTGTGCGTCCTGTTGTTGTCAACTGAATAGCTTTTTAAAGCCAGTGACTCCCAGATGTTTCATAATGACTGAAGCAATTGCAAATATCTGGTCTTCTATAAAAATTGTTTCAATTACTTCTGCACGAATATTCACTTCTGCAAAAAAATACATTTGTCTTTACAAATGTATGTTGGTAAGACGTGTGTATGTGATTGTGCATATGGTTCCAATTAATTCACTAGAATCTTCTTTTTTTCAGCACGAGGATGCGTCCGTGGCCATGTTTGACCACCTTGTCGACCAAAATGAATTGAAGATGGAGCAGCATGGTCTGGTCCTGCCTGAAGACCTGGACTTCATCAAGGAACAAATTTCTGGACCGATTTACAGAACCACTAACGAGGTATCAGTGACATCAGTCAGTTTAATTACAATAAATATAGTCAGAAATAGGGACACTTGAATGATTATTAAGATGATAATACACATCCTGTCCAAACTGGTAAATATTTAGTGATTTTAAGTGAAAAACTTTTAGAAACGTGGGTGCGTCTCTCTCTTCTCCTACTACTCCCTTCTTCCCCTCTCTACCACAAGGTTCCCCTCTCTACCACAAGGTTCCTATCCAGGAATACATAGGCCTGTTAATTATACAAGTTAACATGAGCCAAAACAGGGTTGAATGGCCCTTAATTGAATGGGATCAGTTTGATCCAATTAAATGTTTAACGCCTCTTTGTACATGATTGATATAATTTCTTTTGACTTCTTATTTTAATGGCCTTTCTTGATTTAATGGGTAACTGGGTGAACACAATATTAACAAGATGATATTTTTTCAGTGTCCTTGACACATGGTCAAGGACACATGGTCATTTTGACTCCAGGCTGTTTTAGCTGTATAAAACAGGAACTATCAACATTTTACAAACATTTGTTTTGGTTGTTTTGGATGATTCTCGGTATTCTGAAGTGGAATTGGGTATTCTTACTCAGTCCTCCAATAGTGAGGGGGAAACCAAGGCAACCACAAGACAAGGAGACGCAACACATTTAGGACTATTATTATAATGTCATTTATCACCCAACCACTTAGCACTCACAAAATCTCTTCCACACAAGAAAGAAAACAGCACACGTATAGAAAATTAATAGTCTCTTACTTTTACATTCTGTAGCTCTGTTTGATTGTAGCTCTCTATGACAGTATGACTGGTCAACTTTCAGAATTTTAGATTTAGTTTGCCCTCCATATCACTGTGTCAATTAAATCAACCTAATGCCTAGTAGCTATGTTCTATGATGTATACATAACTTTCATAAATAAGTGACCTATAGAACTATGAACAAATCTATTGCTCACTTTATTCAAAGTAGAGTGAAACACAACATCTGAAGAGGCAAAAGATTTAAGGGAAATTAAACAAGTGTAGGTGCAGATGCCCATTTTGCTAGACACACTGTCAGCCTAATTAGCCCATAATCAGTCTCAAGACACCCCACAGAGGTCAGTGAGCATTGCTTTCTGCTGTTTCCAGTGGCCTTACAAAGGCAGACCAGTGGAGAAGTCCTTCCTGTATGAAATCATAGCCAACAAGAGAAACGGTGTTGATGTTGATAAATGGGACTACTTTGCCAGGTATGTCATGCTTTCAACCACTTGTTTGTCAAAGTTGTTCATAGGTCTTTGAAATGGCATTCCTAAACATGTTCTTATACATTTTCTTCTGTCAAACACACAGGGACTCCTACTACCTAGGTCTTACGAGTAACTTTGACCATGACCGCTTTATCAAATTTGCCCGAGTCTGTGATGTGGATGAGGAGGTGAATGGGAAGAAGGTTACGATGTCGCAGATCTGTGCCAGAGACAAGGTGCTACTTGTAGCCAGGCAAACCCTTTATCTTCAAATAGGGTATGACTTCTAAAGGTTCACTTTACTGATGTCTCTCTCAATAGGAAGTGGACAACCTGTATGACATGTTCCACACCAGAATCACCCTCCACAGACGAGCCTGCAAGCACAGAGTGGTCGAAGTCATTCAGCTCATGTGAGTATTGTACAGCAGGTGCTCACATATAGCTTCATGTGGGAAGTCAAATGTATAAATAGAGAGAGGGTGGAGACCACAGTTCAATTAATCAATATTTATAGAGCATGTTTAAATACAACCATGGTTGAACAAAGTGCTGTACAAGAGGTAAAATAAAAGTTCACTCTTAGATGTAATTGCTACATTGTGACGCAAATGTTTTCTTGTCACCATCAATTTGCTTTGGCTCTCCAGGATCAGAGATGCCCTTGTCGAAGCAAATCCTTACATCGAGATTAAAGGATTTGGGGGGAAAATGTCAGAGGCCGTATTTGACATGGAGGCCTACTCTAAACTCACAGGTTCAGATTAGCCTCATGCTCCTGTTGCATTTTCTCAAACGTGCCGGGGATAACAAAAGAGGTACACCAAAACCTGTCTCTCTCTCTCTCTCTCTCTCTCCCTCTTTTTCCTCCTTTCTCTCTCTCTCTCTCCCCCCCATCTCTCTCTCTCTCTCTCTCTCCTCATGTAGACCATGTGTTTGAGCAGATCCTCTACTCTTCCTCTTCTGACCTGGATAAGGCAAGAAAGATTCTAGAGAGAATCACCCACCGACGTCTCTACAAGTGTGTGGGCCAGATCTTACAGGTGTGTGGGGGTATAAAGGTAATGGGTAGAAGTTTGGTTTAGCCAGAGGAGTCATCATCAGCCAAAGGAGTAGCAATGTCTCATTTCCAGGTCAAGGACAACTTGGAGGACAAGGTCAAGGACAACTTGGAGGACAAGGTCATGGTCAAAGTCAAGAAATGGCAAAGTGACGTGGCGAGTAAAATGAATTTGGATGCAATTGACTTTGAACTCGATGTAAGTGTCCAGACATTGGCCCCTTTTAAAAACATTTGAAGATGTATACTAACCCACTGCTCTACATGTCTTTATTGGTGTAATGTATGCTCTTTGCAAAGTTATATATTTCCTTAACATAACATTGGATATCATTTATTACCTTGAGATGTGAAGAATATATGTTCAAGTATTCTATGTCTGAGGACCTGGATCTTTTATCACTCAGCCTATGATTTTACCTGTGTAAAACTGCCTCAGGTCATCACAATGGACTATGGGATGAAAGAGGAGGACCCAATTGACCAAATGCGCTTCTACAAAAAGGACAACCCAGCCAAAGCTTTCAAAATCTCCAAAGACCAGGTCAGAACCATGCTGATGTCAATAGAACCTCCTACCACTCACTTCTATGGTTAAATGTACAGTATTGAATGAACTGGAACACGAGTGTGGCACTACTGAAAGACATGTTCAAACCAACTGTAACCTCTACCAGGTGTTATACCTCAGGCCCAAGAGCTTTTCACAGCATCAGATCAGGATCTACTATAAGAAGGAGATTGATGAACAGACTATAAAGGCCATTAAGGACGACTGGAGCAGCAACTTCCCAGAATCACAGGTAAGTGAATCTGTAAATGAGTCAAACGAAAGTACTTTATTTCATACTGCACATATTTCATACTGCACATATTTCAATACATAAAGTCCCTCATAATAACACAACAACACAAAGCTGTCTATGAAGTTTCAGAATAGTTTATGAAACAAAGCCTAGCAAACCAGAAGCAGATTATTTGTGCATGCTGCAATGACCCAAACAAAACAGAAGACTTTCCCCTAGGCCGGTGGTGCTCAAGCTGTGGTAGCAGTGGTACTTGGACCTCAGACCTCTGTAGAAGTGTTGGCAGATATTATGACCTCAAATGTATGAGGTCAGTAATACAAACAAACAATGAGATTGTTAGGTAGGTAGTGTAGCTAGCTAGAATGCTTGGTACCATGGTTTCATATTCATTAACATGACCCACTTTTTAACCCCAGGAGGAACCCCAGAATGAGTGAGGGCCAGAACCGAAGATCAGGAGAACAAGAAGGTTCTCCCCAGAGAACCTTCTTCTCAAATGATGAAGCACAGTGATATTTAGTAGGTGTATACTGTGCATTGTGTTGTGTAACAGATGTGTAACTTGTCTTATTGTTAAACTGCTATGCGTCTTGGAACTGCACCCAAGACTTTCACCCACTCGTGCACTTGTGTACATGGTTGAGTGACAAAACGGATTTGATTTGTTTTAATGGAGATGATGAAGAAGTTATTAAGATGCAAAAAAAGAAATGTCACTGAGTCAGCCCTGTTCAAACACTTTATTCACTTTCTGCCTTTTTGTCCAATCACTGAATTGTCATCTCTTTCATGTAGTTAAGATGATTTTTATGTCAAAAAAAACCTTGAGATTTAAGAATGGTTAATTGTTAGATAAAAATGAATTGGAACGCAAGCATCAAAAATGTTTCTTTATTTTTGTGTTTTTTGGGCGTAGAAGACATGTTGATTCTGTCTGGGATTTGAAACCAAGTTAACATAATCGTAGCCTACATATTTAACATTGACTATTCTAATATTTTAATGGATGTGGTAGTGGGCTGAGTCTGTCAATAAATTATTCCAATGACTGTTTACCCTGAGTGTCATTTTAGTGTTTAGTTTAAGTTTGTCTCCCTCTACAGGATGAGATAATGGCCAATAGGCCCAGGTGTGGCTTCCTTAGTGCAAAAAGCTGTTCTTGCAGATTAGTTCTTGGAACCTGATTTCTTTCCACATTTGTTAATTTTTTTTGTACCTGTCTTTTACGTAATCTGGAACATGAAAACTGAATAAAATATTAAAAATACATTTTTGGTTTTCAACTACAACAATTGTGGACATTCCACTTCTTGAGCCCCAGCAATGACATGGCACGTGCAAACATTATGTAGGAGAGCAGGAAACCCTTTGGTCAGCTACCAACAGGAAACAGTTGAAAATGGCACACCTGGTGATAAACAGGGGTAAGTGGATGATAATGTTGGTATTGTAACACAACCTCCAACTAACCAAGGTAATTTCACATTGATTCATCCAGTACACATCCAGTACACATGCTTTAGTTAAATGAACAGCGAGTCAGCAGAACCTCCTCTCTGCCAAGGTGTCCAAGCTCCTGCCTGAGAGGTTTGCGGAGCAACTCATCCGGGTCTACTGTAAGAAGACTGATGAGAGGAGCGTGGAGGCTGCAAAGAAGCACTTTGTCCAATGGTGCATGGACATGAACTTCTCCAAACCACAGGTGGGTGAGGCAGTCCAGACAATTCCATTGTATTTAACCCTAACCCTCTACATGTACTATTTAACCCTAACCCTCTACATGTATCTTTACAAATCCTCTGATAACCACTCCAAATACAGCACACACTGTTAAACCCTGTGGATGGAAGTTGAACTTGTTGTAGTCTTTGTGGAAAGTCGATTCCAGAATGTCACATCACTGCTGAAACAAAAGAGACACTCACCTGAGAATTAAGCAGCTCTTCAACCACCAGTCATTGTACGATATGCCTGCAGCAGACCAGCCACTGTTTGCCTCTAAACATTTTTACTCTGCTGTCTTTTTGTGTGTCTGTGTGGCATGTAGAAATCGCTGGTTTTGTGGTTTCAGTAGTTGGACACATTTTTGAATGTCTGGTACGTATTTTTAAGAACAAAAAAACTCACACTGGACGCAATGTTAAGAGTCTTCATATTCCACAATGGATGTAATTGGGTGTGCTCAAGCCTTCGGCGAGAGCACAACCTTTGTTCTCTCACATATATATTATTATTATTGTTTATTTTCGCCCCCCTAAGGATCAGTCAATATTTGGACTACATAGACAACGCCTGTGTCAAAAGTTTCGTCTTGGTCTCGATTGCGTTGCTTGTATTTATATTTACGTTCCGTGGCACGGTTTAGGAGGTTACAACGTTTTTGTGGCAAAAAAGTGCCTTTAGTCAACGAAGGGTAGCCAGTGCTAGCTACGTCACCACGTCAGCACACGTTAGCAACGACGCATGGATACAACGTGATAGAGACGTCCTAGCACGTAAATTGGAGCTTGGATTATGAGTGAAAAATGCCAACCCCCAAAATTACCAACCATTGGGTTTTGTTGAGAAAGCAATTTCGAGTGGAACTGCCATCTCGGATTTTTTGTTTAGGTCGTGAAAGTCTTTGTAATTTGAGCGAGTGCGGGTCGCCCGTGAGACTGCCTAGGCGGCAGACATGCAAGCGTCATAGTTTAGTATTTTCGTAATGTTATAGTTCGGTCAATTCTACACATAAAAACAGAAGGAGGGCAATGTTATGACGATATGACTATTGTGAAGACAGCCAGATGGTGAGATTTTAATGTAGGTTGCTGTAAAAACTTTGATTGGTTTGCTACGTGAGAGCCCCGTCAGCCTCCGTTGACGATTGCGTCAGCTGTTGTCGATCTCTGGTGAGTATTTTCTTAATTTCGTACCAGGGTCAATTCTACATCAAAAATCAGAAGGAGGGCAGTGTTTTAAATATATGGCGATTGCGAAGATAGCCAGCGGGTCAGCATATTTTTGTGATTTGTGTAAAACTTGGAATTTGAGTGACGCCGCGGCTTGTTTTGACGTTAGCCTCAGTCAGACTCGGCTCGCCCACTGGCAGTGTGTAGTACAGTACTGTGTTCAAGCCACAGCTAAACTTTATGTCAAAAGAAACGTTCTCATTTCCGGCGCTTTCAAACAATCAGTGAAATGTGGAGCAACAGCAGCTAACTTGCCTCTAGCAAACTTATTTTGAATTAGCCATTTCCCCCTACATTAATGTCAAACTTATTTACGTTTTGGGGGGCATATTTTCAGTTAGTAGACGGTACTGTTTCAATCGCGATTCCATACTGTCAGTGACAACGTTGTTACAGTAGCTTGTTTCAAAGGGGGTTCGCAGCTGTTTAAAAGGGTGTTCTTAATGAAATATGCAATATGAGTAGGCTAAATGCTTGAAAATATCACTAGAAGGGAAAAACTTAGAGAACGGACCCACCTGCAACCGACGCAAGCAAGCACACCCTACAATTTCCCCAGAAATTGTACCCTCTCTAGTTGTCATTGTAATGGCATATCATAGTGGAAGGTAATCTACCGATAAGAATCTACTTGATCTGTGTGGGACAAGGCTGGTGTCGGTTTATTTAAACGTGGATGTCACAGCCACGCCCATGCCCACAGGTCCATGACATTTTGTTTTGGCACACCTTACGGAAATGTCCTTTTACCAAGTCAACTTTAATTAAAACAAAATGAATTGTGAGGAATTGTTGCAAATATAATCATAGAAGTAAAATGTCAAGGATTTAATCTTGACTTTTGTTTGGGGTGCATCCGTTTTCACAATAATCTTGTTATTCTGGTTAGTTCCACAGTTTCCCATGAAATGAAAGTAAAACTTCTAGTCCTGCTCATAATCATATACATTGACATCTCTTTTACATGCCACCTTGTCCAGTACAGTACCTGTCATGTGAAGCTTGACATGCAAAATAAACAAACAGCATCTCATAGGCACTTATAAGAGTGCATCACTGTAATACTGTCATCATTTCTTTACAAGCTTGAAGATTTATGCGTTCATTCCCATCTTGAAAACATGTAAATCTGTTAGTCTCCACTCTCCTGCATTGACAGCTATGCTTTACAGCCCTACAGAGGATGACCTGACACAGCAGAAACCCTCTATGTGGTGTGCATGTTCCTCTATCACAGTAAGTATCAGTTTAGTTCTGTCTCCCATCTTAACCCCTCCACCATCCTGCTACATCAACGCTTCCACACATACATATAATGCTCACATACAGTACAATACATCAAGAGGGTACTTAATCCAAGTGCAGCCTCAAATTTGCGTGAAACCCACACACATCAATAATAAATACTGCATCTGTGTTTAGACTCTGCTGGGTGATTATATCTTATGGTGTAGTCTGTGTTGTGTTATTTTTTGTGAATAAGGACAATTATTTTTATCTGGATTTACTCTTCTCCAATCCGCAGCTTTCTCATGCAAGACACATAACAAAAGGGGCAGAGGCAAAACAACATCAGCAATATTAACAATACGTTAACATACCTGATGACAACCCAGTATTCTGCAAAACATGCAATGTAGCACGTGTTGCCCAATGACAAATAAAACTGTAAATAGCATAAGACATGCAAAAACGTAAAAATAATCAACCACACAATTCAAATGATCTGATGTACTTAAAATATTACGAAAACATATGTATACAGATGGTTATTAATACTAAGATTAATATGATTGAAAAAGGAGCTCAAATTACACACCTTTCCCATGCAGGACACATCACAAAAGGGAAGAGGTAGAACAAAAACAGGAAATACATGACCAATTGCAAACACAGAATATTAAAGGGAGAGACTTATACATACACATCAGGTACACAGCAAACATTGTGTAGGTACACAGCAAACATTGTGTAGTCCTAAACTAACTGTTGGATACAGTATCTCAGGTTTCAGGAATGACATGGCTTAGGTCTCTGAAGCCATGTCAAGTAGGGTGAAGTGCCTTGCCCAAGGACACAACCTCATTTTGCACGGCCGGGAATCGAACTAACAACCTTCTGATTAATAGCCCGACTCCCTAACCGCTCAGCCATCTGACCCACAGATTTCCCAGTGACCTTGCCCAGAGTACCGTCTGCGTGTTGTGGAGGGATTACGTAGATCATATAGCCCAGGGAGTTATGGTGATGAGGGTGTTGTTATTTCAACATGGGCTGAGAAAATAAAATAATGGTATAGTCAAGTACTACCAAGGAATCTTAACTCTTACACACTACACCTAGACTTTGTTTATTTGATTTGGTTCAGTAAAGCTAAGGTGAATTGCCTGACGATTCATCATCACATCAATGGAGTGCATGGGAGTGCCTAAGAAGTGTTGGGTTTCTGTTGGTGTGTCATTGTCAGTGTGTTTGTGAGTACACAATTCAGTTAACGTAATCCATGCCAACTGACAATCCATTGTCTAACATATCTAGAACACACCTTACCTGACACTCATTGTGGTGACACAACATTTGTGATTTCCTTCCTGAAACTGAGAGAGAAACTGAGTCAAGCACGAGGAAGAAAAGACTAGTTTCATACATGCACAGATATTTTGTCTTGAGAAATATCAGCATGCTGTCTACTGTCATGGACCTCTGACCCCACCAGTCAGTCAGCAGAAGTCTGTCTGACAGACGGTCAATATTAATCTGTATTGATTCAATATTGCTTTCTCCCAGGGCTCCCTGTGTTCCGGAAAGAGCACTGTAGAAGCACTTTACTGTACTGCTTTCTAGTCGAACTGCGTTCAGTCAGCATTGAAGTCTGCATGCAAAGCAAACCTATTCCCCAGCCCTGCCTTCATTTGTTGTGCGCTCTTGTTGGCCTTAAAACAGACCATGTTCCTGAAATCTCACATCTTCGAGAGTTTCCAAAGAAAATCCCTTGAAAATGGGATAGCATGAAGTAGTTAGGGGTGGTGGCGGAGTTCAGAAACATTTGGAGCATTGGGAAATTGTTTTTTTTCTTCAAATTATACCACCCCTCAGGCACTAGTGTTTGTGATTATAATAATGCAATTTAGAAATGTGGCAACCAATGGCCAGGGGCCATATGTTTAAAATCAGAATCTTGCTTTTTCTCAATAGAGCTCAACCTCTGAACAGAAAAGCCCATAGCATTTTGAATTAATGACATTAAAGTCCATCAAATGTAAGGATCCGAGCATGTCCTTTTTAAAAGGCTTGTGTGGAAATGACTTCACATCTGCAGAATATACATCCTTCCAGGTACAATTAGGACCTCTGGTCCACCAAGCATGCTGTATGACGAGCTTTGCTCTGCACAACAGAGATGTGTGATTAGGCTGTTTATAGGGAAGCAGAGAGTGACACGCCATGACACGACAGGACTTCCGCACACAATTCTTTGACACCAGGCATCCTGCCCATTGCCATGGAGAGGCAGACCCACAATTCCTTTCATTTGTCCTCTCAGGGTTTCCTGCTGTCAGTGGCAGATATCCGGGGCAGGGACAGCACCCCCCCTCCCTTCCCCAGCAGCAGTTTGACCCCTGTAGGGTTGAGGGGGCCGGCTTCCTTCCCTAGGGAGGGTGGGGGGCCACAGGGGCTGCCACAGGGAGGTAGTGGCCTCGCTCGGAGGGTGAAGTGAGGGCCAGTCATGTTTACAGAAAACACAGGCGTGTCCTCCTCTCCCTCTCCCCTTCAGGAGTCAAGGAGGGGGTTGGGATGGAGATTCCGAAACACAACACACGGAGGGAACGGACGGATACCTCGCCACTCCATCATCTGCTCCTCCCTTCCGTCTCCTGCCTTTATTTTTGTCAGGTTTGTGTGTCAGGTGTGTGTGTGTATGTGTGAGAGAGAGAGACAGACAGAGGAGAGAGAGAGAGAGAGAGAGAGAGAGAGAGAGAGTGGTTTCCTGAGACCTACTCTAGGATTCTCTCTATGACTCAAGCCCTTCTTAGAGCTGACCCATTTGAATACAATTTGCTTGATTTAAATCATTCGATTTAAAATGTGTACGTATGTATATGTAATGGGTAGAACATAAAACGTATTCATGATAAGAGCAAAATGAATGTGTTGAGAGACTGCCCTATGCGCATGTGTGAGACAACGCACCCTCACTCTCCCTGCCTTTTTGGAGCGCATTTCTCCTTCTCGCTGCAACGGGAAGAGACATTCTTGTAGTAGTTAAGAATGTACATCACCATGTGCATAATGTGCATTCAGAAAACAACCATTGGGCCAGGCCATGTGAATTTAGCACCATTTTCACTGTCAGTCAAGTCTGAGTTGGCAGGCCAGCTGGCTCGTCTAGCTTGGTAATGTACAACAGGCTTGGTAGTAGCGTCGATTGTTTTATGATACTTAGCTAACCTTTCTTAGAATCGTCTAAAATCACTATTTACATCACAATCACTGTCATGGGGGATTTACATGATCCGAAGAGATGTGGGAAACGTGATCAAAGGCTTGAAAGTCCTCAGCAATGTGGGCAGTGTCATCGTGGGGTTCATCACGTTGTTTGGCCTCATTTATTTCCTTGATCTAGGCTTCCCAGATTATCCCAAGTAAACTTTGGACTTTTTCCCAGAAGGTCATAATGAATTTGGATGGGCACAAGCTGAATGCAAACGGTACAGCTGCTGAAAATCAAGTTGTTTGCATACAAAGGGAAATCCTTGTGCACATTGTTAGTAGTAGTTAGACCTATCCTTCTCTTATCCAAAGCGCTTTACAGTTTTTGCATTTCATTCACCCACTCACGTCAATGGCTGTGTAAATCATGCAAGGCTCGTTTGGGGCACTAAGGGCTTCTCTTCAGACAACCTGCTCTCCTTCCTGTGCCACGCTCGATTAATCTCGTCTTAGTCTTGATTTTAGTGTGGCAACATCAACACCAGTAGGTAGTGTCAGAGTGCGAATTATACAATGATAATCGGGGGGGTCCAACCTCTTTTCCAGGGCGCAAAGTCATATTTACGATTACAGGTAAGAACGATATATAAATGTATCGACCCCCCCGACCTGTTGTTTTTACCTCTTTTGGGGGGTCCAGGTCTTAATTAGGGGGGTCAAACCCCCCCAAGCCCCCCGTAATTCGAACCCTGGGTAGTGTGTCCTGAGAAGCCTAGTCATGTACCTTAATGACGTGTTCTTTAAGGAATATCTGGTAAGTTTATCTGTAAGGTAAGTAAGAAGGGAAACACATGTGCACATTGTTAGGACACTGTCCTTATTTAGTTAGACCTACCTTTTTAGTTTGACCTTTGACTGAGATAGTACGTGTACCTAATTGCTTTGTGTTGATCTTTTTGACCTCATGGATCCTTATTCTGATATTTAGAAACAATGTAAGGATCACTTCTTAAAAAAAAGTGTCCATCAGAAGGGACTGCCTTGAACGTTGTAAGGGCATTGTGCTTATTACGTAAGTTAGGATCAGCTTATTTAGATGACCTTTATTTCGTTTCCTTATGAACTTTTGGGAGTTCTTTTCAACCTTATGGATCCTTATTCTGGCATTTAAAAACAGTGTAATCTGCACTTTGTTGCATTTCGATCGTTTTCATTTCCTGCTCAGTCTGTGTTGTGTGTTTATACACTGTCAATAAAACCAAAACCAGGTTTTGTCTCTTGTGTGTCTAAATGTGGGATCAACTGGAAAATAATGTTACCGTATTACATTTTCAATTAATTACAATAGTTTGAGTTGGACAAACGTGAATCAATTCATTATTTGTTAGTTATTCGTTAGTTAATTAATGCAATCATTTAAGTGTTGCTGTATTTGATGAAAACGAGGACAAACGTAAAGCAATTTAATTGAGTTACGGTCATTATTTCATTATAGCTGTATTTTGATGAAAATGAGTTGGGACTACATAGGCTATATTTATTGGATAGAAATCCAGCCCACAATTAAATTGAGTTCATCCAATCCGTTTTTGTTCTTCTTTCAGTGTAGAGCCTGGATGGCTCTGCTGTACTCAGTCTAACCAAGACAATATTCTTGACATCTTAGCAGTGTAGAGAGGAAGCCAGACACTGAGCAGTCTCCCTAGCCCCGAACACGCAGCCCATTTGAAGGACAAAGGATCTCAACGTCATGACGAGTATCTTAAATTGCACTCGAGTACAGAATAATCGAATGAAATGCATAATTGTATCAAATACATTTCCCCCCTGGCACAAATAAGACAGGGAATGAATGTCTCTGAGCTGGGGAACCGTTCTTACACGGATTATCCGAGAAAACTAATTTACACATCTCGAATAGTCCTTCGACTGCTTCTAACAACCCTCTGACATGCACTGGCTAATCTTATTTGTCCAATCATATTTGGGACTCGTCGCCAACATTCCAGAATGCAACCTCAGATCTTTTTCTTGTGAAGAGCTAGCTAATGGAGTTTACACAATCCTCTTATCAAGTCTCTATGAAGACAAAGAGACAGTCACACCCGGGTCTTCTGGTTAACCTATCAGGCGGAATGCTCCACCTACCCTGGAGAATTAAAGTCATGACTTGCACTAGTAGGTCTAGTTAGTCAAGTTGGTGATTGGCCGTGGATATGTATACTGCATATACAGGGAGTCAGGTGGCTGAGCGGTTAGGGAGTCAGGCTAGTAATCTGAAGGTTACAGGTTCGATTCCCGGCTGTGCTAAATGACGTTGTGTCCTTGGCAAGGCACTTCACCCTACTTGCCTCGGGGAGAATGTCCCTGTACTTACTGTAAGTCGCTCTGGATAAGAGCGTCTGCTAAATAACTAAATGTAAATGTAATATACCTCTGTGTTCCTTGTACCCTTTCTTCATTCATAGAGAGGTCTAAGCAACTGCTCTGTCGATTGCCTGTACTAGCTTTATCCTTGTTTTGACCTTTTTGCCTGTTTTACCTCGACTACGTTTTGGGATTTCTTCTATTGACCTGTCTGCCTTTGAAACAAAATGTTGCCACTGCGTTGACTATTCTGCTGTAAATCTTAGCACTTGGATCCTTCTCAGTGCCCTGCGTTGTCTCAGAGAGAGACTAGGTTTTGTGGTTTATCTACTCAATCTTGTTTACCTAGCTGGTTTTGATCTTTGGTATAGATAGGAAATAGACTTCACCCAGAACCTCAAGCTTAGGAACACCAAACTATCAAATTCATATTCACTGAAGTTTAACCAAGGCTTATTCCAGCCTGTGGAATTGTACTGGTCAATGTTAAACCACAGGAAACTGAGAGGAGTGTGATTATGATCCACAGTTGTGGATCATTCCAGGAACCTTTCTCTCGCGTGAGGGTGAGGACCACACACAGGCCAACCCCACATCTCAACTGCTGAATATGGGTTTATGTAAATAACTACGCCGTATCATTCCATTCAAAAGGCAAATGTGTTTGAAAGCCCGAATCTATGTTCCAGTTCACAGGAAAGTTTCAAGGGCTGAAAAGCTCTCCTATTTCCATGTAATTGGAAGTTCTTTTGAAGTATGTGACCAAGTGAGGAATGTTGGAACGACCAATTTTTGGAGGATACTTTATTCTACTCTATCCAGCGTGAGTGATAAAGTGACTCCATGCAGGAGAACACGTCTGTGCCTTGTACCTGAGAAGACTGGCAAACTTGTTAGGACTGGCTGGTGGACCCAAGCTCACGACACAAGGCGTAGAGGGGCAGGGGGGGGGGGGGTTATTGAAACGAGACAGACCGGAGGAACAATGAAGGGCAGACAGGCAGGCGGGCGGGCAGGCAGGGCAGGGTAGATGGAGCTGGCAGATCTGCAAACAAAAGGCTAGTTAGGATCTTGTCAAAAGCTGAATTAATCTGATTATAGCCAACAGGACTGCCTGAGTAAACAGAGCAGACGATCTGCCGGTGAGTGGAGGGAACACCAGGATTGAAATAGTGTTGCGTTGATGAAGTGATGGATGGCAGGTGTGTAGGTTCGACGGGTAGGATGGAAAAGATGGTGTGGAATACCGGAGCCTGGAATCAGACAGACAGGGAGGAAGTGGAGGGCGTGACAACACCGGGATCACACTCATCCCCTGCTCCTTCCTCACAAGGCTCAACTTGATCCTGGAGCTTCCTCATTGAACCACAGACTTTTTTCAGTCTTCTGTACCTCAGAGGAGTTAACCAGGTTCATTCAACTGTACTATCCCAGACTGCACTGCTGTGGGTCAGAAGGCCACCTGTTCCCCTGTTAGGAAACAGAGATGCTATTTTGGAGATGTTTAAGGCACCATATTAGGGATGTGAATCTACAGGCCTCCAGTATTTCTCTCTCTCTCTCTCTCTCTCTCTCTCTCTCTCTCTCTCTGACCACATAGCTGTAGAGCTCTGCACTGTATCCACAAGACTGCCTATGCCTGCTAACGTCACGAAACTCACATCTCTGTTTCTGTAAAAACATGCAGCGGTCCAACAGTATACTGGCTTTCAGAGAGATGTTTAAGTTTGAAAATGAAAGACAGAGAGACCACAGTAGAACCCATTGAAAATGGAGCAACAGGGTGACATTCAGTGGATTTCACCTACAGAACATAAAATAATACACAGACACTCTGCCTATGCTGTCTGGGTTTGGCTCGGGTGCAAAGCAGACCCTTGCTTTGTGAGAATGACCATTACGTGAACCACTCTCTATCTCTCACACACACAAACACAGGCACACACACATATCAGTGATAAGTTGGAGCTAAACCATCAAAGCATCAGTTGAGGCTAGCAGCTGTCTCGACACAGGTTATATCTCCAGTGAAACCAGCTCATTGTTTCTCCTGGCCTGTTGTTGTTCCAGCTCACACAGACAAGCCACTTAGGGGAGAGCACTGCCACGCGTAATGCGCCTGATAGGATGATGTCATGTTTGATTACCTTTATCAAATACTAGATGGGTCAGGTGGGCTCTGGTGAAGTCGACAGGTGTGGAAATGCATGTGTGTGTGTGCGCGTGTGCTCAAATGTGCGTGTGCATGCATATGTACGTGTGTGTTTGTATGTATGCGTGTGCGCACATATGCAAATCAACCTCCTAGCCAAATGAACTGAAGGCCCTTTGAGACAGACTCTTTGATGCAGTCTTATCTCATGTCCAAACGCCTACGGGTGTTAATATCTTCTCCTGAGATCTGACTTCCTGCTTCCTCAATATGATGCGCAACTTAGATAGACACTCTGCGCAACTTAGATAGACACAGACACTCTGCCTATGCTGTCTGGGTTTGGCTCGGGTGCAAAGCAGACCCTTGCTTTGTGAGAATGACCATTACGTGAACCACTCTCTATCTCTCACACACACAAACACAGGCACACACACATATCAGTGATAAGTTGGAGCTAAACCATCAAAGCATCAGTTGAGGCTAGCAGCTGTCTCGACACAGGTTATATCTCCAGTGAAACCAGCTCATTGTTTCTCCTGGCCTATTGTTGTTCCAGCTCACACAGACAAGCCACTTAGGGGAGAGCACTGCCACGCGTAATGCGCCTGATAGGATGATGTCATGTTTGATTACCTTTATCAAATACTAGATGGGTCAGGTGGGCTCTGGTGAAGTCGACAGGTGTGGAAATGCATGTGTGTGTGTGCGCGTGTGCTCAAATGTGCGTGTGCATGCATATGTACGTGTGTGTTTGTATGTATGCGTGTGCGCACATATGCAAATCAACCTCCTAGCCAAATGAACTGAAGGCCCGTTGAGACAGACTCTTTGATGCAGTCTTATCTCATGTCCAATGGTGTTAATATCTTCCCCTGAGATCTGACTTCCTGCTTCCTCAATATGATGCGCAACTTAGATACCGCAGCGTTGCTGTGCGTGTGTGTGAGTGTGTTTGTATGAGAGGCCGTATAGGCCATAATTCATACTTGGTCTCACATACACGCTATGACCTCACATATATACCATTATACTCTCACGTATACACCATTATACTCTCACATACACGCCATGACCTCACATATATACCATTATACTCTCACATATACACCATTATACTCTCACATATATACCATTATACTCTCACATATACACCATTATACTCTCACATATACACTATTATACTCTCACATATATACCATTATACTCTCACATATACACCATTATACTCTCACATATACACCATTATACTCTCACATATACACTATTATACTCTCACATATACACCATTATACCTTTGCACATAAACTGGCATACTCTCTTACACACACAAAAATACCGTCTTATATGCACCATCATACTAAAGTATGACAATATATGTAAGAGACAAATAGTATGTGTGAAACAGAATGTTACTATATGTAAGAGAATAACAGGATGTGTAAGAGAGAATACTTGTCTATGTGAGAGAGAATACTTGTCTATGTGAGAGAGAATACTTGTCTATGTGAGAGAGAATACTTGTCTATGTGAGGGAGAATACTTGTCTATGTGAGAGAGTATACTTGTCTATGTGAGAGAGAATACTTGTCTATATGAGAGAGAATACTTGTCTATGTGAGAGAGTTTGATTGAAACGGAAGGCAGTTTGATTGAAAAGGAAGTAGTACTGAATTCTCAGTTCCTGATTGGCTTACACATGAAGAAGAAGGATTTGGGGTAGATGTAGCTAACGCCCACCTTCCCTATCAATACGAGACTGAGTGACATGACAAGATGGATTCATTAATAACATTTTGCATACTCCAAATCCTGCGGCGTCATTGTCAGAAATGTTGTATCAAAGACGACAGCCATACACGGGGGCTGTTTCTAACGCTAACGTTGACAATGAAATGCGCCGGCTCTTCAGACCTGGATCAGGTGCATCAAGGAGCGGCAGCAGCACTCTTGTCAGGAGCTAGTCTTAATGCCAGCTAAGTGATGGCGCAATCCCGATATCAAACTCTGCAGTATTTCGGTGGATGGACTTCAAAGTCAAGGAAGAGGTGAGTTTAACGTTACTCATTAAGGTAAAACTATAGCCGGGGATATTGTTTTATTGAAGCCACAACAGGAAAATGCGGTGGCTTCAATAAAACAATATCCCCGGCTACAGAAATATGTTTCCCTTAATGAGTAACGTTAAACTCACCTCTTTAAGACTGCATTAAGCATGAAGAAGCGTTAAGACTAACTCCTGACAGAGTGCTGCTGCCGCTCCGTGATGCACCTGATCCAGGTCTGAAGAGCCGGCGCATTTCATCGTTAGCGTTAGAAATAGCCACTGGATGGCTGTCGTCTCTGATTCCAACATTTCTGACAACGATTCAAGCAAATCCACTAAAAAACTCAAATGTAGAATTCCATAGTTGTTTAGGAAGCTATACCGACCCCCACTACTTGAGTCAAAAGTCCTAGATCAGTTTTTCAATTGATGAAACAAACTATCATTTAAATTAAAGCCTGCCTGTGTGAATACCGTCCCGTGGCACTGGGGTTTTAACCGTCTGTAATTAGCCGAGTGGTCTTTACACTCTTAGCTACTAACCTAAACTTCAATGCCACAACCTGAACTTGATGTCAATCTGTTCACAACATTTTCCAGTTGGGACTTTTAAGATATTTGAGTGTAGGCCCCTATGCCCGATGAGTGCCCGCACCCATTCACTGCAACAAAATAGCTTCATGGAACTCCGACTCGGTATCTGAATTTAGAGACGCAATTGACAAAACAATTTTTTTGTTTGGCGTGTGGTGCGTTTTGGAATTGTTAATGTGATGTGTTCCCATCGTATTTAAGACGAAATAGTTACATACATATCTCACTCATACTGGCTTATCAGCTAACATGTTAAAGTAGCCTAGTCTACATCCAAAGTCGCTGTCGTGAAACTAGCCTCATTTTCACAAAAAGCTTCGAGGTAAAATTAAAAACGTCTGCATTTAGCTAATATTATTGTGCACACGTATTTTAGTATAGTTAATATGTAATTTAATTCCATAATTTCCCCAGGAATAACTGTACATCTCGTCATGTCACTCGTCTTGATAGGGAAAGTGGGCGTTACATCTACCCCAAATCCTTCTTCATGTGTAAGCCAATCAGGAACTGAGAATTCAGTATTACTTCCTTTTCAATCAAACTGCCTTCCGTTTCAATCAAACTCTCTCACATAGACAAGTATTCTCTCTCACATAGACAAGTATACTCTCTCACATAGACAAGTATTCTCCCTCACATAGACAAGTATTCTCCCTCACATAGACAAGTATTCTCTCTCACATAGACAAGTATTCACCCTCACATAGACAAGTATTCTCTCTCACATAGACAAGTATTCTCTCTCACATAGACAAGTATTCTCTCTCACATAGACAAGTATTCTCTCTTACACATCCTGTTATTCTCTTACATATAGTAACATTCTGTTTCACACATACTATTTGTCTCTTACATATATTGTCATACTTTAGTATGATGGTGCATATAAGACGGTATTTTTGTGTGTGTAAGAGAGTATGCCAGTTTATGTGTAAGAGTATAATGGTGTATATGTGAGAGTATAATGGTGTATATGTGAGAGTATAATGGTGTATATGTGAGAGTATAATGGTGTATATGTGAGAGTATAATGGTGTATATGGAGTATAATGGTATATGTGAGAGTATAATGGCGTATATGTGAGGGTATAATGGTACATATGTGAGAGTATAATGGTATATATGTGAGAGTATAATGGTATATATGTGAGGTTACGGTGTTGTATGTGAGACCAAGTAGTTTATGTGCAAGAGTATAATGGTATATATGTGAGAGTATGATGGTATATATGTGAGGTCATAGCGTGTATGTGAGACCAAGTATGAATTATGGCCTATACGGCCTCTCATATAAGTGTTTCCTATGCACACAGTATCCAGGTATACAAACACCCCAGCACAAGTGAGGTGTAAGGTGGCGTGTGGCCTCCAGGGGGCGTGTTACCACACAGATAGGATGACAGGGAATAACGAGGCTGGTCGAGCCATATGTTTCATCGCCCAGGGCAACACAGCAGCAGACAGTGTGCGTCGGTACATTTGTCTTTTGGTGATGGCACGCACACAGGCATACGTACACACTCACACACACACACACCTAGGTGCTCTTTATGTTCTGGAGCCCAGCACAGTTAATGTAGGACGTGTCTGGAGTGGATATTTCTATGTGGCTATCCCAGCTAGTCTAGCATGACCCGGATGCCTCGGACGTTATCAGACCTGCCATCAAAGACCAGCAGCATTCCTCAAGCCCTCAGCCTTGGCCAGAGGTCTCTATCTACGGTTGTCTGCGGAGTCTCCCTCCATCCCCACACGTCTACCATCATATCTGACAACAGCTTCGAAAGTATGACTTTGTTTTATTGGAGGCTGTACAGTGATGTGGGTTAGCTGAGGTGTAAAGTGATTGGGTGGGACTGTGTTGCTGGTTGATGTGGCTGCGGCCCAGGTCACAAGGGCAGGGTCTTCCTTTTTAGGGGTCAACATGAACTGGGCTCTGCCCTCTCTCTCTCTGTCTGTCTCTCTGTCTCTCTCTCTCTGTTGTGACCTTTTGTCTGACAGAGAGTACTTGTTTCTTACTGACCACCCTTGGCATGCACAGAGGAATATTAAATGCATTTGGCTGCTGACTCACGCTCTGTTACTATCCAGAGATTTAAATCTAATCAAAGCAGCCTCTGAATCTCGACTAGAACAGAGACAAATACTTGGAATCGGGTTTTTGTCAACAAAAAATGTGTACCTCTATTTCATCACAAACATCTTGCCGAATCTGTTGACCCTTTACTGTTTGAGATATCAGCACTTTGTGGATGTCGTACCTTTGGACTGGGGCCAGTGTCCTTGGCAAAGGCACGTGGATGGGAGTAAGAATGTATAGTACTACCAAACTATCACAAGGTTCAACAACTCTCTCTTTGACTTTGAGAGTTCATATATTACAGACTTTTCTTCAATGACTTTAGAATTTCCATGACGTTGACCATTATTACGTCCTCCAAGATTTGCTCTGTGAGAGGCACGACGAACCATTAGGAAAGGATCGATTTGTCCTGGTCTTCTGTCTCAAACCCAGTCCCACCCACACTCACAGTAGAGTAGATCAAGGATTTAGGGGAGAGCTAACCTGTAGGCCTGAGAGGACGTAGTTCCAGATCAAATACTCTGGGAACTTCTTGATGCCAAAGAGAGAGAGAGAGACATAGACAGAGAGAGATAGACAGAGACAGAGAGAGACAGTGCCAAAGAGGAGTGGTGGAGAAAAAAGAGCTGGGAGGCGAGAGAGAAAATGAAGGAAAGGACAGAAGACATGAAAGGGCGTGAGAATGAGGAGATGCGAAAAGAATAATGTCCAAAAAACTTGGAAAGTGAACAGAATAAATAGCCCGTTTCACATAGTAACGGATCTGACAGGCAAGACTCTGGACATTGTTTCCAGTTTAACAAGCTGGTGATGATTGAGAGGTGCGTTTGTTCATCACACTCCCTGCCCGTAGAGGCTGGGTGTGATAAGCTGGCTCTGTCATCTGGAAGCTTCCACGGTCATCTACTAGGTGTTGCTGTCTCACGGCCCCGTCAAGTGAACAACTCTGGTGGGGCATCAACAGGATGCAACCACTCCAGATGGGTCGATGGTCTATGAAGTGATAGAGAAGGCTGTTTGAGAATCAAAACATTTCCTCAGCTAATGCCTGCAAAACATGCACAGATATTAAAAAGGTTGAAGCATAAATACACATGTGTGTGTGTGTGTGTGTGCGTGTGTATGTACAACCTACACCTCCGAATGCCCCTCTGACAGAATGTTTTATTTGCCCAGTGGAGGAATTCGTTGGCCCTGGGCTTCAGAGTCAGGAAATGAGATGTTAAGAAACCAAATGAGCCGATTTCTCTTTTCAATGCTTTTTTGTGTGCTTTGAACCCTCCTGGTTGGGGCAGGAAGAGAGAGGCACAAAGGGTGCTCCTGTGCAAGCCAACATACAAGGGACTTCAGAGTGTCTTAAAGGCCTCATAACTGGGGAAGGAACTGTGAATGCAAGCCCCCAGCTCTCCGATACATTCTATGAGATATGATACATCACTGGCTGGTACACTGCCTGCCCCCATTCCACATTCACTAACCTCTATGAAATATGATAGAGCAGGACTGAAGGCATCGCCTCCCTCTATAAACATACGCAGGGAGATCTCGCTCTCCATTCCTGGGGAACAGCGTGATGGATTGGAAACGGGTCCAGATAGGGTGAGCCCTGATAGGTCACCTCAAGTCACCCCTGGTTGGTACTTGTGAACGTTGTTTGGAGGTGTCCTACATATATACACTTTACATACTGTACAGTACAGTGTCTTTTCTAGAATGTGAGTCATCATTTCAGGCCGCGCCTTCCAGAGTCTAGAGTTGCATATGTCGGAGAAATTTAGAATGTATGGTTATATTCTGAAAATACTGGTGCTAGCATTCCTTTGTCAGTAGAGAGCCCTCTCCCCACATGACCTATAGATGACACTAGGCTTACGTAAACAAAGTGACCTAGGTTGACCATTATCATACTAGAGGTGCAATAAACCTGGTCTGTGTTGAGTGAATCATATGGTCAAGCCTAGGGTCGGAGAACTCTGTAAGTTTCCACGTGCACGCGCACTCTGTCTCTGGGATCGATCATATTGACAGCTGATATGCAGGGAAGGAGACCACCAATAAATGGTCTTACCTGAAGACTTGTGACCCAGACAAACTTTGTAGCACAATGGCGTGTGATGTTTTTGTCTCCTTGTGGGCCGGCCGCAAGCAATAAAGCTTTCTTAAACTTGTTCACCGACTGACTGTGCAATGCTTGATAGATTCATATTTCTGACAGCATATACCAAGGTTAGGTGAGGGGTTCCTGTACAGAATGTTCGTTATGAACGTTCCATCGATGAGTCACTCCTCCACCATCACTCCCAATGGACAGCAAATACAAGACGTGTCCTTATGGTTCCTCCTCCCACCTCACTGTTTTTCATGATGGCTTATGAACATCTTCGTATCGTGCACGTTCCCTAACTGTGCTCCCTGACTGTGCTCCCTAACTGTGCTCCCTAACTGTGCTCCCTAACTGTGCTCCCTAACTGTGCTCCCTAACTGTGCTCCCTAACTGTGCTCCCTAACTGTGCTCCCTAACTGTGCTCTGTACTGAAACAGCATCTCTCTACTCCTCCAGGCTCCTGCATCACAGGCCTGGGCCTGCGCCCTGGCTGTGTGCCTGTGCCTCAAGCGGTGGCCTGCCGACGTCACCTAATGTGTGTGACACAGTCAGAGAGCAGCACAACGGCATGCAGAGGGGACACAAGTCTCACCGGCTGTTCCTCGTGTGACCTGCAGGGGGTAGTAGAGGGACCGTGCTGGTCCGGTGTGTCTGACCCTGTATGGACAACAGCCAATCACACCCTTATCTCAGCAGTTTGAGGGCTGGTTTGGAGCCTGTTGCCCTTGAAAACTGGTTCCAACGTGGCATCAACTCCTAGCTGGTCTAGAGGTTCCACTTACGTCTACGGGTTGGGGGCGGGGTTATCGTGATCAACCAAGAACAATTGAATCTGTTTAAAAAAATACAACAAAAATAAACTGAGGTTCAGTGAAGAACTTGCATTGATTGTGCTTCTCCTCTGGTTTCAGCAACAGCATGGACGTGCAATCTAAACAGTGGTCCGTGGAGGAGACAAACTGTCTCCTTGCACTGCGGTCCTCAGCGGAAACACACAAGAAACTTGAGAACAATGCCAACAAATCCAGCATGAGATGAGGTTAAACAGAAACGTCAAACAAATAAACAGCAAACTAATGAAGTTACTCTTGCCAGCGTTGCCGAGTAGGCGGAGACAGACATATACAGTGACGTAATGACAGGGCTCTCTGGCCAGTGGAAAGGCAAACATGTTCTTAGAAGGTTTGCAAGTTGAAGCAACTGCGACCCGGCACTTGAAACAACCCAGAACTAGGTTTGCATTGGTGGAGATAGGATATCAGAGACTGATGTTTAGGAACTTGTTCAGCTGTAACCCAGCTAGCTTGCCTCCTAACATTTCACAGTAACTGTCAAAGCGTTCACAAACTTTGCCAACTGTGTACAACCCCTACCCGTAGCATTTGCATCCATAAACAAACCTCTCTCTCTCTCTCTCTCTCTCTCTCTCTCTCTCTCTCTCTCTCTCTCTCTCTCTCTCTCTCTCTCTCTCTCTCTCTCTCTCTCTCTCTCTCTCTCTCTCTCTCTCTCTCTCTCTCTCTCTCTCTCTCTCTCTCTCTCTCTCTCTCTCTCTCTCTCTCTCTCTCTCTCTCTCTCTCTCTCTCTCTCTCTCTCTCTCTCTCTCTCTCTCTCTCTCTCTCTCTCTCTCTCTCTCTCTCTCTCTCTCTCTCTCTCTCTCTCTCTCTCTCTCTCTCTCACACAGGGAAAAAAGAAGTGGGTGCTGGTATGATGTCCATGCTTATAGAGGGAGGGTGGTGGGACAGAGAAAAGGACAACAGAGACATTTCCCTGCTTTGTCTCGCCAGACGGCTTCCTGGGAGGGGGGGGGAGGGGGGTGGTAGCGGGGCACTGTTTATCTCTCAGTATCAGAGGGCCTTTATTAGACCGTGCAGGTAGGGGGCACTGGGCTCCTATCTCTCCTCTTTGGACTGTAAACACACACACACACACACACACACACACTGCCAAGGAGCGGAGAGGACAAAGGAGTGTGTGGCTCTCTGGTAACTCACCCAGATGATGCGTCCGACCTCCAACTCCCTCGGGGACTTGAGGCTGCGTATGCAGCTGGAGTTGGTCTGAGGATAGGAGCAGACAATCGGAGGGACTGGCTGCGCTGCGGCAGCCATATTGGATTGTTGTGTTTCTACACACGCTCGGTTCACCTCAGGACTGCCGAGGGCCGTCACCAATCTGCCACATTTCTGCTCGTCTGGACCAAGACGCCCCTGCCAAAAGAGAGACTGTGCTATGTACAACTAATTGATGTTTTATGGATGTGTGTAAGAGAATGTGTGTGTGCGTGTGTGTGTGTGGGGGGAGAGAGAATGTGTGCGAGTGCCCGTGCGTAGTATGCGAATAGTATTCACAACAACGACGTTCCACGCAGGCTAACAGGCTTGCCCATGACATGCAGCGACATCTGCTCCTTGGCCGTCCAATCAGAGATACCCAGACAGATAAAGGTTGACCTCCAGACTACGCTAAGACCTTAGTCACGTGACCAGTAGAGCCCCCCCCTTTCTTCTCTTCCCACCACAAACCACAAAGACATCCATGGCTCACTGACACTTGTCTCTCTATTCTCAGTCCAGAGCAGAATAGCATACCTGATTGCCAAGCTGAAATCCCCCATGATATGGAACAATGCTGTACTGATTGGGCGCCAAAGCAAGCATGGAGGCTCTTGCTGTGATAAACCTAGCTGGTTGATGGATGGTGCGTCAAGCCTGTGTTGTTTACATCTGTCCTGGTGATAAAATAGCAGAGCACATTTCCACGAAACACTGTTCAAGCGCTGGCCACTTATGACAGAGTGAGTGATTGTACGAGACCGGCTGAGCAGTTCAAACATTCAAACATTGTTACCTTCTACAGAGAACTGGATCTTAACGAAGAGGAAATGTCAAGGTTGCCTCCTGAAAGCCACCATACTATAGACTGCTATGCACGTATGGAACTGGAGCAATGGCAGTAAACGAGCAGCTTGTGCAAAGTGGGCCTTTATGTCCACGCTGCTTCTCTGTCATGTTTAACGGAACCGGACTCAGAGGGTGACCCCCCCAGCAGCCGAGCCTCCTCCGTGGGGCTACAGCGAGGGGCTCTGCGGTGCCTGGCCCCTGGACAGGGTTGGCTGGAGGGAGGGCTCACACGTCAGTACAGTGAAACCTGCTCCGGCGAGGCAGCTGTTCCCTGCTATGTCAGCCAGCCCGGGAACGCCGAGGGAGCACGTGGTGCTCGTACTGGGAGAGAGAGGAGAGAGAGGGCGAGAAGGGAGAGAGAGCGAATGACAAAGAGAGAGAGAGCGAGAGAAACGGAGAACGAAAGGAGAGGCGGAGAGAGGTGCAAAGGCAGAGGGGGGGGGTGGGGGGAGAGAGAAACAGGAAGCGAAGGAGAGAGAGAGACAAAGGCATAGGGCAACAGAAAGAGCGGGAAATGGAGGGAGATCAAAACAGAGCGAGATAGAGAGGCGTGGGGAGTGGTGCGAGCCCCTGGATGGTGGTCTCCTGACTGCCGCTCTGGAAAAAGCTGTGTTTAACAACTGGAGGATCAACACAAAGGCTAGTGTTACACTCTGACGGACAGGCCTGAAGGCTGTGGAGATAAGGGATACAAAAATAGGGAAGGCTCTTCAGTGAAAGTGTCTATAAACTAACTGTGTATACATAGGAAAAGAAAGCTGTGAATTCCACTCTAATTTTAATCTGAAATCCTTTTAAAGCTACACTAACATCAACAATCCACTTCCTGCAGAGTCGTGTAACGTGACCTTTCAAAAGTACCTTTTCTAGATTCGGCAAACCCTTACCTGAGACGTAGCCTGGGTGTCGAGGTGTGCGTACCTCAGGTCCAGTCACCTCCTGTTGAACCTTGACCCCGGCCCCTCCCATGGCATCTGCAGTGCATTCCCAGCTGCTGTGGCCCGTTCTGTCCTCACACACCCTGAGGCCCTGCTAGCAGGGCTAGCCTGGGGGGCCAGTCCTGGAAGCCTGCATGGCCACTATACAGCCAGCCTGGGTCTAACTCCGACATGTCTTACCTCACATGGCTAAGGCACAGGACACCTCTAATACACATCATTATCCTGAGGCCCAGACTATAATAAGACCTCTCGCTGGTGAGATATGGGGAATTGATGGGGAGTAGGAAGGGTTCATTTCAGAAGGTGTGGGTGTTGAGAATGGAGCTCAGTCACTGATACTATGGGTCCTCTCTCTGGGTTCTCGATTCAATGCCCAAATTAGGATGGAAGTGCTGACCTTTGCCACATACCTCTGCCCTGTACCGTGCCACCTCAGTTGGCTGAGTGGCATTCCGGCGGGCCACCCACTAATCCCGTCAGCTCATCCTACAGTGTCCGTCAGGGACCAAAAAGGAGGGGAAATGCGATTGAACTCAATTTGCAGCTAGACAGATGATGCGTTCTCAGAGCCTCTTTGGCCTTCTGTCTTCAAAGAACGAATTGTTCCATTCTCCTTTTGTCCCATATTTTTGGAAATACAGAACAAAAGCATTGAGCTGCTCCCCCATCCAGAACCCATTGGCATTTTGGACGGAGAGATGGAGGGGGCAGGGGTCGAAAAATGCCGCAGAACAATAGTCAGGCTTTGGAATTTCATTTTCCGCCATAAAAATTATGTTTTGTTTTTCTCTATTTTTTGTTTGGGCACAGAGAGAGTTAAGGATGAATTGATCGAGTTAGGAGGAATGTTGGTGGAGTTTGGAGTTTTAAAACAAAGCAGACTTTTCACAGACTATTGTAATTCTGAATTCGAAAACAGAAAAACTGCAACCACAGTGGAAAGTACTGTAGTGTGGAACTTTCTGGAAAACAAGAACATCTCTTGCTTTGTCCACTCAACAAGCTGCCCCCTTTGAGCGAGTTTGATGGGACACAATAAATCCATGTCAACAGAACAATTTCTAACTCTAACAACATGTTAATGTTGCATTCAAATGATTAGCCGTCAAGTTTTCATAGAACTACTTAGTAGTTACGGTATGTATAACAGCACGGTTGAGTTACAGGGTGTGTCTACGGGCCTAACTGAAGAACATGCCTGTAAACGAACCTAATACCATGCATGATGCACTGTGACCTTTGACAGCCCAGGGGTGCGCAAACTCTCCAGCTATGTGTATGTGCGGGCGAGAAAGAGACTGTGTTTGTGTGTGAGAGAGAGAGAGAGAGAGAGAGAGAGTCTGCATGTACTGTATGTATGATTGGATCATCTTACCTCTTCTCCCCCCCCTCCCGCATCCACTCCAAATCTGACAGGAGATGACTATCGGCGTGCTCTGCACGCGTTTGCTCTGGGCTGCCATCCAGGCCTTTGTGGAGATGGATGACTGGACACACATGAAGGGGAACCGATTCCCCACGTTAGGGCTTCAGCGCCTGACAGCAGGCCTGGCAGGGCTGGCGACAGCCACTGAGCCACTGAGCCACAGCCACTGAGCCACAGCCACTGAGCCACAGCCACTGAGCCACTGAGCCACTGAGCCACTGAGCCACTGAGCCACAGCCACTGAGCCACTGAGCCACAGCCACTGAGCCACTGAGCCACAGCCACTGAGCCACAGCCACTGAACCACTGAGCCACTGAGCCACTGAGCCAAGGAGCCACAGCCACGGAGCAGCCTCACGCAGGGGAGGGACTCCATTCCTGACTGCACCACAACACAAAGCTATTGAGATCGTTGTTATCTCAGATACTGTAATACGTGTACTGTCCTACTGTACAGTAGTAAGATACACATGGAATATGCTTTTTCACAGAATCCACTCAACCCATTTGCTGTCCTAATGTAAATAGTATAGTGACAGATCAAGCAGGACAGTGATGCTCCTTGAGAGAGACTGCCACGGTGGGCCATGACAGAAAGCTTATCCTTGGGGGTGTTGACGGAAGACAGTGTGGCTCTAATGACATTGTAATGGCATAGCTTAGAGCCAACAGCCCCAGGCCCAGCCCAGGGCCATGTTCAGTCTAGGCACAGCTCCAGATCCTAGCCTGGACATAGACCCAGAGCCAGACCCAGATCTAGTCCCAAATCTAGACCCAGATCTAGACCCAGATCTAGACCCAGATCTAGACCCAGATCTAGACCCAGGTCTAGACCCAGGTCTAGACCCAGATCTAGACCCAGATCCAGACCCAGATCTAGACTCAGATCCACACCCAGATCTAAACCCAGGCCCAGAACTAGACCGAGACTTAGACCCAGATCCAGATCCAGACCTAGACCCAGTCCAGGGTTCAGCCATTCGCACCCTCCCATAAACAGACAGCTGAGGCTGTGAAGTGGGTGTTGAGGCAACACTTAACAAGCCCCTAAAATGAGGGCGGAGCAGGGCAAAGGAAATACAGTGGCAGAAAAAGAGAGAGAGAGAGAGAGAGAGAGAGAGAGAGAGAGAGAGAGAGAGCAAATAGGGGAGAGAGTGACAAAAGTCAGAGGTTAAAAAAGTCACCGACACAGACTGCCCCATTTCCTTCCTTTCTTTATTTGTCTAGGATGGAATGAGACGTGGGCACACCTTAACTCACCACACACACACACACACACACACACACTCACACACTCGGAACTTCAAAACTCCAGTGACACAAAGAGGAAAAATGCAGGGTCATTTTCCGGGTGACACAGGCCGAAGATATTTCACTGATATTATACCGAGATACCCAACTATGACTTCCATGGCCGTGAGTCACAACACAACAGCAAGGGTTTCCATGGTTACTACACATTTCCCACTCATCACTACCTACACAGTATGTTCACATTGACCAGATGTGGGCCAGGATCTGTGAGAAGCCCCCCCCCCCCCCGCTCCCTGCAGTCAGTCCTACTGAGTCAGCACGAGGAATTCAATGGTTTCCAAATGAACAAACATAGTTTGGATCCAAAATGGATGCAGCCCAGCAGACGTGTCAGAGTGCATGAAAGGAAATGTCGCAGGATTAAGCTGTGGATCAGTTTTGCTGTGTACAGAATCCAATTGAGTGCTGAAGCTGAAATGGTGTCTCAGATTCATGCTTGTGTTGCCCTCCTAACAGCATGAAATGGGGCATTATGGCTGAACTTTTGTAACAAGATCCAGATGGTTGTGGTCGAAAGATGGATGCTACATTTTTCTGTTCTGGAAAATGTCGAGGGGCTCGAGGCCTCTGCACTTATTAGGTTCTCGTTTGTAAGAGCTGCTGTTCGTTCCCTCAGTCTAGAAAAGAACTGACAACAACTGACCGTGCAGTTCAGACAAAATGCTTTCCGCACAAACGAACGGCATGCATTGAATAGAAAAGCCAACAAAATCAAAGAATGTTAGTCAGGGAAACGTGGAATCTGTCTACGACTCATGGTAAGCAAATGGAAGTCAAATGCTGGGCCTGAGTGGGTTCGATTCAACTGGGTTGTGAAGGGTCTATTGACAGACCTGCACCTCATTCAGAGTCTTTGTGCAGCGTTCTATCTAGGCCTAGCCAGGCCCATGACTCATTCCTTCCATAGCTGGCTGAGACCCAGCCAGAGATTAAAACATGGAGCACTTCATTACAGCGATGAGAGGGCGCCACTCCTCTCTGTCCCTCACTACAGCTGTGCAGTACCACAGAGCGGCCTGTGGGGGCGCCGTCTTGTGCCAAAACACATGAGCTGAGCTCAGCTGGGCTCTAAAGAGGCACTTTAGGTTCAGGTTTCCATTGTGGCTGTCACTAATATCAACGTGTAAGTAGGGGGGTAATGTTTCAAAAGAGTTGATACAGAGCTTGGACGTTTCAGCACAGTGTTAAGTTCCCTGTCTCTCTCAGTCAGGACCGTCGCATTAAAGATAATCAGTGTGAGATTTTGTAATTTGAAATGATCCCCTCCACTCCCCTCCTCCTCTCCTCTCCTCTCCTGTCCTGTCCTCCCCTCATCTTCTCCCCTCCACTCCCCTCCTCTCCTCTCTTCCACACAGTGCCTCCAGTGGAATGTGATGATCGTGTACTGGACAAAGCCCTGCATTCACTCCTCACACTCCCACTCCTTGGAGAACCTGCATTGGAGTCCTGAACACTGACGAGAGAGAGAGAGAGAGAGAGAGAGAGAGAGAGAGAGAGAGAAGATCAGGCCACCAAACTACCCTCACCTCTCCCCATCTCTCGTACCCTCCCTCCTGGTCCCCCTCTCCCCTGTCTGACCAGTGTTCCAAGCCCCGTCCGGCCAGCTGATCAGGTGGGGTGGTAATTGGGGGGTAGGGTATTGTTCAGGAAGCTGAAAGCTGGACCTCATTTAGACACGTTAGGGTCAAGAAGGGCCAAGCAGCTGCCACTCTGTGGAATGCGTGCAGAGTTGGTCTACTGAGCTGAACGTATTCTAGTAAACTATGTTAGAGGGAGAATAAGAGGTGGGGAAAGGGAGGGGGGAGAGAGAGAGGGGAGAGTGCCTGGAGGCTGTTTTTCCTGTTCCTTTCTCATCTCTAATTTCTTCAACGGGTCTCAATACCGTCTCAACTTCCTCATTGGGATTTATTTGGTGTGATGTCATCTATCCTGAGTCAGAGGAAGCATGGAAGATAATCACTTGCACACACTGGAGGCCGCCAGGATCCAAGACCATCACCTCCAGGACGCCACCCACCACGTCTCCTCAGCACGCCCATGAAACACTCAACACTCACCACTGAGGTCTAACCAGGGGCAGTTCTGTGGTGGGGAGGCTGGGGGGGGGCCAGTGATCATGTGACAACAAGATTGGACCCCCTTGTGGCCCCCTTTAATGTAGAGTCTGAATAATTATAATCATAGTATTTTGCTTTTTAATGCCTGCAGTGCAGTGAAGAAAACAATATGACAACAAAAATGTTGATGTAACTGGCCCCTCTAACAGTAAAACTGGCCCCAGCTTGGCCTATGGTCTAACATGGCTTGAATCAAACACGGGATAAACTGGAGGCATCGAGATTCACCTATTTGATTCATTGAAACGTCTTGATTGCAAATACACCACCTGATACTGTATATTATAGCTTGAAACACAAACCAAGATGTTGAATATGAAGTTGGAAAGACACACTGTCAGCTTGACTTGGGGGCCAGACAAACAATTTCAAAGAATCAGCCTTGTCTGCTGTCTGTTCTGTTGTCTGCTTCCTGAGTCGGTTATGGAGAGCCCTCTTGGGTTCCACTGTGTAATATAATAGAACCGCATACTTGGTACCCTGGAGCCATTTTCCACCAGACCTAAAGTACAACCATTCTCACAGGGAGGCGATGAAGCTAGCTAGCATGCAATCACACTGAACCATGCATCAAGCCATGGCAACACGTTCTGCACTGCACTGGGGAGGGGGGTTGGGGGGGGGCGGAGTCTACATTGAGGAGCTGTCCTGTGACCGCCTCTCCCTTGTCACCCGTGGGGGGGGGGGGGGGGGGGGGGGGGGATCTCCTACAGTGTCCTGGTCCACTCTCTGTCCAGGTGTGGCCGACCGCCTGCCTCGCAGGCAGAGCCATGCAGTATTCACGAAGGCAGACTGAGCCAGCCTGCGGGTGGCACGGCAGAGCGTGTGTGTGTGCGGGGTGTGTGTGCAGGGTGTGTGTGCAGGGCTACAGCGTCACACCAGGAGCGTCCATTTTCCTCGTTGAGTGTTTACAGGTCCACGCTGATGTCTTAAATGAAAGGAATTCAAATTGAAATGCGGTGGGAATGGGAATGTGCTGGGTGAAGATGCGGTAGAAGGAGACGTTCCGACCAGTGAGAGGAGCAGGGAGAGCAAGTGAGCGGTGTGTGACTGGAGGGGTGGTCAGAGAGGCGAGGGTAAACATGCAGGCCGGGGGAGCAACAGACCAGCTCTGTTTCCACTGGATCTGAATGGTGTTTAGAGAACCAATCACACATCCTTCCCTGTCTATCCTAAGCTGATAGGCCCCTGTGACATGGTGAAGGGTGAAAGATATGTCAAGGCTGTGCATGTGTGTGTGTGTGAAAACACTGTAACCGCAGTAACCATCTAAGGCCCTTGTAGAGAGTGTTCCAATCCCTCCAGGTTACTGTTACACACGGTAGCCTGTCCCTGAAATCCAAGCTTGGGTGTGCCGTCACCTGAGTGGCCAGGTTTTAGGTTCTGTCCTGTCATTTCTCCCTGTATCAGATCTCATCCAGGCTTAAACCTTGAAATGCCCCCCCAAAACTGCTGTATCAGAAATGCTGTATAAGACCACCTGACCAATACTGGCATGTCTAGACACCTTCCCTGCCCAGGTCACTCGTCACCAACGGGACGTTTGCCAAGGCCACTGGCATTCCAAAATACCCACAGAACATCCAGCCCGAGAATGCACTCAGATTCAATTTCACAGATAGCAGCCTGCTTGTTTCTGCTTGTGGCACCATGGCAGAGATTCTTGTCCATTTGCGATGTTATACTTCAAGCTGAACCATGGCGCTGACATAGAGGGTTTACGAGATAGAGACGTTTCTCAGTCATGCATCGGAGCATCGGCCTAAACCCTGTTTGTCAAAACTACAAGCAATTCAGCGCTGACATCAAAAACTCCCAATGAATACACTATGCAGTACAGTATACAGTCTGTCCACTCCCCTAAATATCCCTACTACTACACAGCGTGCAGTGGTCCACAACAAGGCTACAGTGTTTATATATAGGGCCCCTATAACGTTTCACTCCCACTGGTGCGTGAGGCGGCCTTCTGGGTCGAGTAGCGAGGGAGCACTTCTAGAGGGCGTTCAGAACTCTATCTGGGGGGGAGTCGGAGGGAGGGGGGGTATAGGTTTAGGAGGGAGGGAGGGGTGTAGGTTTAGGAGGGAGGGAGGGGTGCAGGTTTGCGTTTGCAGTGTTTCAGAGCCGTATTTTTAGAGGCTGAAGTCAGGCCGACGCAGGCATGTGGGTGGCCTTTTTCAACCTAGCCATGTTAAGGGATGCTGAAGCCGGCAGGGGGGGGGGGGGGGGGGGGAGGGGGCGGGGCTAGGACATGTCATTCCATTCTAAATCCAAAACCTCTATGTCTGTGACAATGCGTGCCTGGCTGCCTCCACGCTCTGAAAACAGAGGGTGGACGAGTGGCATCTTGAAGGCCACTACTGACCACCTCCCTCTTCACTACTGTCAGCTAACGTACACACTTTGGGCACAGGATCCTGGATCTTGTCTTTGGTGCCACCCCCAATGGGCCATGGTGTGTAATCTGCACGGTGCCAGTTAGTCAGCTGGCCAGCAGTAGTGTAGACCAGTGCAGAATGCCAGTTAGTCAGCTGTATTGTAGACCAGTGCAGAATGCCAGTTAGTCAGCTAGCCAGCTGTAATGTAGACTAGTGCAGAATGCCAGTTAGTCAGCTGTATTGTAGACCAGTGCAGAATGCCAGTTAGTCAGCTAGCCAGCTGTAATGTAGACCAGTGCAGAATGCCAGTTAGTCAGCTGTATTGTAGACCAGTGCAGAATGCCAGTTAGTCAGCTAGCCAGCTGTAATGTAGACCAGTGCAGAATGCCAGTTAGTCAGCTAGGCAGCTGTAATGTAGACCAGTGCAGAATACTAGTTAGTCAGCTAGCCAGCTGTATTGTAGACCAGTGCAGAATGCCAGTTAGTCAGCTGGCCAGCTGTAATGGAGACCAGTGCAGAATGCTAGTTAGTCAGCTGCCAGCATCAGTGTAGACCAGTGCAGCATGCCAGTTAGTCAGCTAGGCAGCTGTAATGTAGACCAGTGCAGAATGCTAGTTAGTCAGCTGGCCAGCAGTAGTGTAGACCAGTGCAGAATGCCAGTTAGTCAGCTGTAATGTAGACCAGTGCAGAATGCCAGTTAGTCAGCCTGTAGTGTACCATAGACCAGTGCAAAGGAAGAGGTGAGTTAGTTTGTGTCGTGTCCTGATGGCAAATAGGACATTCCAATGCTTATTCAAGAAGTGAACACACACAACTGCATGCACTTCCTTGGAATGCTCCTCAAAGACAATACTTATGGGAACCTCATTAAAGTGGAGGACATACACTCCCATAGCCACTAGCATCGCCAGGCTCGTTAGCGTTAGCGCTGCCGGGAGTGGGTCTCAGTGGGAATACCTTGAAGCTTGGAGAGCGCGCAGTCATCCTGCTGGCAGGACCAACGCTAATGCAGCAATGTTGTGTTATTCTAGTGAGTGCAGCGGACCCCATGGAGCTAATCACAGTAGAATAGCAGCCAGAAGCTCACGCCATTGGAAGACAAAACAACAAGGAGTCCAATTGGCTGAGACAACAGTCGAGCATGAGGCACTGTCTGTCCTGGGCAGAGTATCTGGGCCGGCTGGATGGAGAGGGGCCGACTGCACCGTTCAGCAGTTCTGGTAAAACTACCCGTCGTGGACAAGGAACCAAATCTACAGGCTTGTCACGGTAATGAGGCCAATTACCGTGACAACGTGGTTGTGACAGGTCACACAGCTTCCACTGCGTGTCTAAGGAGGGTCTATGATTTAGAAGCTCAAGGTGTTTATGAACTGTCTATGAGAGAAGAGGGAACAGGGAGGAAGTGCATTTCTGATCACATGCCACATGCTCAGGCATCGGTGCGTCTTCGACATCGAACCTATGTTAAACTGCTAGGGGAAGACGAACCATTCATTTCGACCTGAAATGATTTGACTCTGCATGTCATCGCCTGCTTCTCACAATGTAACCAGAGCCCAGCACCAGGGCCCGGGGTTTGGGCACCTACATTGTCTATCCAAAACGTCTGCCCAGATTAGTGTAAATGATCCTCATTTCCAATGCCGGTAACACGACACAGATTATTATTCTATGCTACACTGGCTACTGTGGACTCTTCCTGTGGCATGAATCATTGAGCAGGTGACTGTAACCTATACGATGCCGGGTAGTTACCTCAGAGCGGGGACATCCGATGCCAGGAGACAGAGACGTTTTAAACTAGCTTGGATTTTTGCTTCACTACAGGAAGGCTCAGCCACAAATGTCATTGATGGTTTTCAAGGACTGTAATTTACGAAACGAGAGGAAATGTCGTTTGTGAAACGAAAGCGAGGTTTGTTAGACTTCACTCAAAGCTTTCTAGCCAGGACACGGACAGTGACAACACGACGGTGTTCAGACGGCATAGCTGACACCACGACCAGAATACTCTGTCCTTTGTTGAATTCAAACAAATGACGCACCCCGAAGCAAGCTAGCCTGAGTGTTAGTAGACGGGCTCAGAGGGGGGTCGGAGGTGCCATGGCATTGTGGCACATAGACAAGGCTGAACCAAGCAACAGCTCTGTGTGGAGTCCTAGGCAGGCCTGTAAAGAACAGAGCTGGAACAGGAGGGAAAACCCAGTGCAGAATGCACTTTTCAAAATGCAGCCCATTAAGGAATGCCTATGACTCACAGATGGACACAAGCTATATTCCCCCTTAGCATCCGCTGATGCCTGACTGTACTTAAGGGAGTTGAGCTCGGCTGGTGTTTGATTTCCTCCTATTATTGGCAGACATTTTGATTGGTTGAGGTCCCCTGAGGAGGGATGGTGCAGAGGGCTAGGTCTGGTCTGTCCTACTGTATCAGTCCACACAGCTGGAGCCATTGGAAGCAGAGTAAGGACCTCGATTAAGAGCAGATCGCTCCAGATGCTGCTACCAGATGTGCCACACCTCATCACATGTCCAAAATTCCCCAAGTATAATATCATCTCACACACATTAATGTACACACACACACATACACACGCAATGTCCATTTCCTCTGCACATGGGTCTAGACACATTTGATTATACGAGGGCTTATCACCCAGACTGCTTATATTAAGTTCCAGATGTTAGGCAGTCTGATTTAATGGAGTCATCCAGACAGGAAATCTGATTCTGAAATGTGGTGGCGATACATATTTGTTTTAAGCCAGAAACGGGGTTGTGTGGGTTCAATATCTCCTTATCTCCAAAAAGTGAAAGACGTCTAAACTTTGAATTTAATCTCACTCATGTTCGACTGATGTGACGAAATTATATTAGTTATGTTAGATGTTGGTTATGGCTACATCAACACAGAACATGTCACATAGGCCCCTCTTAAAGTACCGTATGTAAAACAATAGTAACCCTAACCCTTAATGTTATCCACTTCTTATTCGTCCTGTAAAATATGCAGTATATAACCAACAACTTTGCACCGACTAAAACGACCCTTTCAAAGTTAACTATGGCAACTGCATCTTATGTCAACAGAAATTCTGGCCAGCTTTGCAACGCCTCTCGGACGGTAGACTATTGGCTCGCTGGAGCACCAAACGAGTTCAGTGGATATAGCAAAGACTTTCATCAATAATGTAGCGCAGCGTACCTTTGAAAGCTCCTTTGAAACTGGCAGGTGAGCGTTGCTGTCCGGTTTGACGGTGGAGGTAGGCGTGTGCGCTGCGTGTCGAGGGAGAGCTATTTTCTGCCTTTTTATCCTTGTGATATGAACGGTTGACAGGGATGCTGGGCATTTTTTTTGGTTTTCGGTGATCATCACACCTGGGCACTCGCTACTCCGCAGGGTATTTGTTGATAATCATTAGAGTGAAACTGTTAAAAACGAAACCGTTTTTGGATCCGTTCATCTTCAATTTTATAAACTTGTGTAAGATCTAATTTGAAGCCATTTACAATATTTGTTATAATTCCAATGTATATTATTATGCAGGGAATTGTTAACAGGATACAAGTTTGACTATACTTTACTGCAAACTGTATGACAATTGACAGTGTGTAGGACTGGTGCCAGACTTAAGGTCATGCATGCCTTAATGCTCACAGGAACATATGTGTTCATACATCCTGCTAATCAGTGACACATTTTCAGGAGACCCTCAGGATAAATGGAGCTGATGGGATCCACGCTAACGGCTACATATGCCCGTCCCAAAACCAGTCACTTCCTCCCTGCCATCTCCACCATGGCGTCCGACTACCGCGGCCACCAACCGGCCCTGGCCATGAGCCACAGTGCCAACCAGCCCTGGAGGACCAACACCTACTACAGGACAGGGAGTGCCATCCCCACCTTCTCCTCCCTCCAGAGGGATAACCTCAACCTGGTCCGGGCCAACACCACCCTCTACCCATCCAACAGGTCTGCCTTGACCACTCGCTACACCCCAAACGACTGGTACATGTCCAACCAGAGCAACTACAGGGAGTCGGAGTCTTCCAGAAACAGCGCGGAGAGACTGAGGAAGGACACCATCAGGCTGATGCAGGATAAGGAGCAGCTGACCCGACGCACGCAGGAGACCACCAGCAGGAACATCGGGGAGCGCCTCAACGACATCGTCTTCTGGAGGTCAGAGTTGCACCACGAGATCGACAACATGGTGAGCGAGATAGCGGCCCTCGCCGAGGTGAAGAGGAGGCTGGAGAGAGCGCTGGCCGAGACCGAGGGACCGCTCCAGGTAACGGAGAGAGTGTGTGTGTGTGTGTGTGTTTGTCGGTGCGAATTTGAGTGTGACGACAGCGTCGAAAACAGAAGTATTTGACACATCTTTGAACCTCCACAAGCTCGCACATCCAAGCCCACAGCTGTGCGAGGGCTCTGCGGATCATCGAGCGTTTCGGCCCCGCTCGGGACAGTGTGTCTGTGGTGACATGGTTTCTCTGAGGGGGTCTGAATGCAGAGACACGTCTGTCACCGAGGGCAGCCTCACACAGCCTCACACAGCCTTAGAACTCCCGTTTGGAATGAGGTCGCTTGGTTACCAAGAAACCCTCCACAGTAAGCACTGCAAGTGCTTTGGGGGCGTAAAGCAGTGTCAACTTGATCTGGATGGGGTTCTAGTGACATGAATGGGCAGATAGGTGGGATCAGGTAGCAGCACAATGCTCTCTAAAGGTAATGTAAACCTAGGAGTGGAATTAATACAGTGATCAATCACACCTGTGCTATTGAAACGTTATTGAAAGGTTTTGAAAGGTTTTCCATTAATTAAAGCATCGGTGATGATTCAAGGAAAGGCGTATGTGGGGATAGAAATGCTGAATGTAGAGCAATCCAGACAGGAAATCTGATTCTGAAATGTGGTGGTGATATATGCCAAAAAAAATTTTAAAGGGGTTGTGTGGTTTCAATATCTCCTTATCTCCAAAAACTGAAAGACGTCTAAACTTTGAATTTAATCTCACTCATGTTCGACTGATGTGACCTGAAATTATATTAGTTTAGTTAGATGTTGGTTATGGCTACATCAACACAGAGTGTAGAATGTAGAATTCCTCACGGCAAATCTATTTGACAGTTTCAAACGTCTTCTCTCTCTTCCAGGTATCTCAGGAGTGCTTATACCACAGGGAGAAGAGGATGTCCATCGACCTGGTGCATGACTGGCGTGGAGAAAGATCTCATCAGGGTACAGCTGTCAAAGCCACCACAAAACAATGCCAGTTGCTAAACGTAAAAAATCTGTTGTCGTTTTTTCCTCAATCAACTTTTTTTTCTCCCCCCACTCAACCAGGAAGTAGAGGTCATCAAGTCATGCCAGGAGAGGATGAGACGGCACCTGGACAGAGCCGTCGCTCAGCTGGCGTGAGTTGGCTCGTTTCTACCTAGAGGCCATAATTATCCCGGCATAACTACCAACGACTACAGACTCTTCCTTTGTGCTGGTCGACTCTTCCCAGGTCGAACCGAGCGTCCCAACACGAGCTGGAGAGAGACCTGAACGACAAGGTGACCGCCCAGAGGATAGACGACAGGTGCCACCACCTTAGGAACACGTCGGATGGGATCGGCTACTACAGGGGGATCGACAGACTGGACCCCTCGTGAGTGTGGGGTCCTACACCAAGCGTGCGCCGCCCAAGCCCTACGCGGGTGACACTGTTCCGCCCTTGAAATATTCGAAATGATCATTTGTGTGACGATGCCCTTTAGCTCAGTCTATGAAGGCTGCTAAAAGGAGAAGCATCATTCGATGTGCGGCCCGCTCTTCTGACTTCGCAGGCTGTCCTTGCCCGACTCGTGGTCCAAGTTCACGGACGACAACCTTCTCCACTCCCAAAGCCAGCGTGTGGCCTCGCACAAGCTCCGGGATGAGATCGAGGTCCTGATGAACGCCACGTCCAGTGAGATGTGGAACCAGTTCAACAAGGTCAACATAGCCTTCACCGGCCGCATGTCGGAGACGTCGGACGCCAAGAACAGCCTTCAGACCCATCTGGCCAAGGTGACCGAGCGCTCCTGTTCTGCATAGACCCTTCTCTGGGCAGTCCTGTTCAATTCACACTGAGGTGCAGACATTGCTACTGTACTTGCTGTAGCTATACTGCGTGTGTGTAAATAGTGTAATCGTCTCCCAGCTTAGGCTAGTTCTAACAGTCCTGAACTCAACCCAAGAGAAGTGCCTTGTTAACTCTATGGTATGTTTGTTCAAGTTAAAGAGGCCTATAAAATCCTCTGATTTATCAATAGTTTTATTGCGTATGACATTCTCTGAGTTACACAATATGTTTAGCAGGTAGCGTAGCTTTGCTCTTGAACTAAGAGATAAACATGTGGCAAACTTTATGTTTGTCTTTTAAGTACAGACATAAAGTGAAGGAGTATGTGAGTGTTTGGAATGGCCTCACTCTTCATCTTTACACCCACCCGCCCTAGCAGGCTAAATTCAGCCCCTTCCACCATAATTGTGTTAGGGAAGAAAGCATGCTAGCTCACAGAACACTGCCTGGGCTCCATTGAAAAGTAAGCTATCTTTCTTGATAAGGATTGTTCAACAGTTCCTATTGGTTTGCTGAGGACAGGTGAACAAGAGCACAGTAGAGAGAAGAACTTTCTGGAACGAAAAGCACCTCTGTGTTTTCAAAAGAAAAGGCCCAAAAATAGATGCCTCTCTCACTGCCCGTCCCATAATGTACTGTATACTGATACATACCCCGGGACTGAACAGTGGGTCCCATTGTTCCAAGGGTTAATTGGAGATGGCGGGATGAATCTACCTCAGCTGTTGTGTGTGCTTATCCACCGACAGCAGCTGTTATGCGAAGCACACGGTCTTTAATAAAGGTCCGTCAACCACAGTTGTGTGGCCTGGTGATTCTGGGGAATTACGTTAGCTTCAATGTGTTGGGCCGGGGCGTGCTCTGTGTGTTGCCGAACAGTGTTGAACCCGCTTGACCTCGTCAGCTCTGCGGACGCCTCGGAATGCACGGCGACTGAAGTTTTTCACTTTTCCACAAGCGCCGTGCGAGTCAACACAGCCTGTTTTGCTTTCTCTTTCTCTTTCGGGCCCCCCGACGCCAAACTCTTTTGACGTTTCAGAATGCTGTCCGGGTCAGTCGTTTTCCTCATCACATTTTCCCAGGACCTTCTCACCGCGCCCTGCTTCTCATGTGTCCCTGTGCAGACCCTCCAGGAGATCTTCCAGACGGAGATGCTGATTGAGTCCCTGAAGAAGGCGCTGAGAGACAAGGAGAACCCCCTGAGGGTGGCCCAGACCAGGCTGGAGGAGAGGACACGGAGGCCTAACGTGGAGCTCTGCAGAGACAACCCCCATCACAGGTGCACACAACATGTGGAGCCCCTGGCCCAAACACACACACACACACACACACAGCCTACCAGACACTAGGGAGTGTCACCTGCTTCCCATATTGTTGGAACATCAGCCACAACAATCACAGACTTCGGCACGCTACTTCTACAGTCCCTTTCAAGGTGTCGGTCCAACCTTTCAAATCTCTCCTTTTCTCTTCAGACTGGTCAGTGAGGTGAGGGAGATCGAGGACACCATCCACAAGCTGCGCGAGAGGCTGCAGGAGGCAGAGAACACCCTGCAGACGCTGGTCAAGACCAAGGTCACCCTGGAACATGACCTGTCAGTCAAGGCCAACTCCCTCTTCCTGGACCAGGAGAAGTGCATGAGCATGCGCAAAACCTTCCCCAGCATGCCACGCCTGGTGGGCTACACCTAGATACAGCTCACCTAGACAGGACCACATAAGCACCCTAGATATAACTCACCTAGACAGGACCACATAACCACCTAGATACAGCTCACCTAGACAGGACCACATAAGCACCCTAGATATAACTCACCTAGACAGGACCACATAACCACCTAGATATAACTCACCTAGACAGGACCACATTACTACCTAGATATAACTCACCTAGACAGGACCACATAACCACCTAGATATAGCTCACCTAGACAGGACCACATAACCACCTATATATAACTCACCTAGACAGGACCACATTACTACCTAGATACAGCTCACCTAGACAGGACCACATAACCACCTAGATACAGCTCACCTAGACAGGACTACATAACCACCTATATATAACTCACCTAGACAGGACCACATTACTACCTAGATATAACCCTCATCTAGACAGGACCACCAACTTTCCAGTGGCTTGAGGGACAAAACAATGATATCACAACACTTGAAATCATGAAGAAGTTTGAAAGCTGTGACTGTTTGTCTGAGGAAGTGTTGCACTGGCAGCCTGGTTGGCAAAATCAGGAATAACATTTATTCATACAACAGCCTGAGGTTTGGAAATCATGGCAGCTGATAAGGATTAGATTACAAGCACAACATATCATTACAATGGGAGCCACCATTACATCATTTGCTAAATCAAATAAATAAAGTACTTGTTTGACGTGTAATATTTACAAGTCGATGAAGGATTAATGCAACATGTACATTACACTGTAGACCTACAACACACAAACACTTTAACTGAGAGGATAGTCTATGGCAGCTTTTCTGACCAAGTATGGGTATCTGGCCTGATAAGTGCTCTGCATAGCTATCACTGAATTATGTTCTAGAAATCCAGATATTTATCCCTAAAGCAATAAATTCAAGGCTATTACGGAGATACGGTTTCAAAGACAAACACAGTAAGTCACCAACGCCTCGAAAGACAAACACACGTCCAAGGCCTTCGATGGATTCCCTCAGTTCTCCTGCGGGCCACAAACAGGGCGGGACGTGTCCGCTCCTCCTCCGCTGAGCCCCTGGACACCAACACAGGGAGCCGGGAGAAGCAGATGTGACATGTTGGGGCCAGGAGTCATCTGCAAACAAACACATGGTGTTAGCTCCATGGGTCGGAGCCGGAGGGAGGGAGCATACGAATAGGTGTTTGAGGAGCTACTCTCGACCGTCGGTGTAAACTGACTCCCCCTCCGTCACCTCTTGGAAAGGGGAGGGGGGGTGTTGACGTTGGATTTTGGGGATTGGACGTGAGTCTGCCCTCCTGGAGTTCCCTCTCTGGCACAGCATCACACGGGAGTCACCACTGTCTTGACATGTGTGTATGTTGTTGTACATGCTGAATGGTATTCATCTGTGGAAAAATCTGATTTCATGGTATGCTAACTTTCACCTCACTGAAGCCTGTGTAGAATAATGTTTTATGCTTCACCTATCCATTTTCCATCTCCCTCGTTCTCTCCCCCCTTCCCTACATCCCTTCCCTGCCCTTCTTCCTAAAGTCATCATTAGAATTTGGGGCAGGGAAGGCTTGTAATGTGTGGCTAATGCACGTGTCAGAGTGCACCACACACAGATAAGCACAGAGAATATTGACTTCCTTTTCACACTTGTGCAACACATCAAGTCACACACTCACAACCCCTCCCTGCCACTTCCCCTTTCTGGCCTCCGATACGACCTTTGGTTCCGTAGAGGAATGTTCATTTTGCTCAAGTTAGAATGACGTTTTTATTAACAGTCTTGTAGACTCTTCCCAACTGTAAAATTGGAATGTGAGTTTGAGACGACTAGTGGTGTTTACTTTCTGATAAGGTGAGGCAGGTGAGGAATGATGTGGAAACTGGGAGTGTCAGGATTGAAAGAAAACAACATTTAAATCTTAGTTTGATTCACAATATCGAATCACTCTTTAACGGGGTATCCCGGATACCGTCGAGTAGGAGGTGGTTTCAGTCACCCTGTGACAAATCCAAATGAAGGATCTGGGAAGCAAGCCTGGGGCTAAGCTGTGAGGCTTATCCACAGACCCATTCATTTTCACTGCTCATAACTCTGCCCAAATTTCACAGTTTGAAACTGGGTTAAACTAGGAAAAAGTCTCCTGAATCTCTGATGTGATTCCTATCAAATGGGTGGAGGGGGTCTATACAAGATAAACTAGGTTCATCTATCACTCGAGGAAGACCTCTGTGTGTGTGTGTGTCTGTTGGTGTGTTTGTTCAGGAGAGACGTACTTTGATTTAGGTGTACTATTTTACGAGTGTATGCCAACCCGCGATTCCCCTTAGCTGCCTACCCTCACCTCCTCTCTCTCTCTCTCTCTCTCTCTCTCTCTCTCTCTCTCTCTCTCTCTCTCTCTCTCTCACACGCACACCCAGTCACACTCTTTCACACGCATCGCTGGTGTGTTTCCGTCTGCTGTTCAAACAGTGTGGCGCTTGACTGCGACCTTCAGGGGCAAATACATTGTGGGAGGGTCCACTGTTCCCACCCTCCAGTCTGTGTATCTGTGTGCCCCCCCCCCCCCCCAACACACACAGCCTGCCTCTCTCCCCCTGTCCCCAAACACATTCCTGGGACCCACCGCTGCACTCACAGGCCCCCCATTGTCTGCCTCTGCATCACAAGACTCCTGTCTCTCATCGCTCGGTGATTAGACGTAGTGACAGATGGCACGGAGATGAGACTTTCCCTCTCTCTCTCTCTCTCTCTCTCTCTCTCTCTCTCTCTCTCTCTGGGTCTCTCTCTCTCTCACTGGGTCTCTCTCTCTCTCTCTGGGTCTCTCTCTCTCTCTCTCTGGGTCTCTCTCTCTCTCTCTCTCTCTGGGTCTCTCTCTCTCTACACCGCAACCTTCTTGCTCTTTTGTCTCTCTTTGTCTTTCTCTCACTCTCGCTCTCTCTCTCTTCTTCTTCTCTCCCTCACCAGTGGGGTAGCTTCAAGGCTTAGTTACTGGCGCAGGGTGTCTTTTTTGGACTGCACACAACTACCTAACCCCCCCGCCCTCTGAGCTTCTCACCCCCCCACCCCCCCCCCCCCACCCCCCACATACAGGGGAATGCTACTCTGGAATGCTCCCCACAGTCCGTGCATATTGGCGGTTTATTTTTACCGCCGGCTCTTGTTATAGATGCCCCGTAGTTCATCTACTGCATGTTTGAGACATACCACTCTGCAGATCTGATGGACAGTTCGTAAGGGAGCAACACAAGTATCTAGCCCCCACCATGTCAGGGCATGGATTGCAGGTTGGACACCAACACAAAGGCTATATGAGGGCCATCTACCGTTTTGAAAAGTGTTAAATGTATGGAAAGAGGTTCAAGGGTTTATAAGATACTGAAAGTGTTGGGCTGCTTGCACACACATGAAACAGTGAACGAGAATATTTCTTCAGGCGTGACTAGTCTCCTGTTGCAGCATCCATGGGAACTGTACTGCCTCTCTGGGGACTTGGCTAGTCGCCAAACAGACTTTTCTCTAGTGTTGTGTTCCCAAGTGTTCTGTGACTTTCGCTGGGCCTTCAGGGTACACCGGTGGGCACCAAAGGTACGTCTAGAAGTTCTTGACTACATGCAAGCCTAGGATATGACTTGCATTCTGATAAGTCCTGCAGTAGGAGGGGAAATCAAATATGTCAGCATCCTAAAATGAAGTCAATAGCCTGACGAATATCATGTGACATCAGAATAGTGTACAGCCACTGCAGATATGGGGTTGGCAGTTCCACGTTGCTGTCCAAACCGTACGCCAAGCCAAAGAGAGGAAGCGTGAGGCCAGCAGATAAGATGTTCATTACAGTTTCCCGACATAACGGCTCGCTCGGGGGCAACCTCATTACTGGTGGTTGCCGTCCCATCGTCTCTCACAATCGCTTCAGCTCAAACCTACACTGTCATTCAGCTTCCTAATCGTAATCAGCCAGCATGGCCACAGGACGGCTTCATGGCCCCAAGGTGACAGGCTGAGGTCCAGAGTGGGACTGCGCACCGGAGATCCGAGATCATTAGCAGCACACCGAGTTGTGTGGCGGAGAGATGGCTAACCTGGGGCGACAGGAGTCGGGAGATTACCCTGTGAGATGACGTGGCATTCCGGAGGGATCTATATGATTGATCTGTTGGGGGGGGGCATATGAACTGGATGAGAGGGCCGGTGTGCGGGCGTTTGTGTGTGTTTTTTTCGGGAAGGACTGTGGTGTTTGCTGTGTTTGTGTGTTTCATTTTTGCTGAATCACAGTGTGGGCTGAAGGAGGGTGACGCTCTGCGTTCTGTCTCTTCTTCTGTTGTTGGTTTATATAAACCCGTCACAGAGGGAAACAACAGGAAGTGGGAGACATAAAATGCAAGCGGCTTCGTCTGTAAACCGTCTCTCTCATTGTCAGTGTCATACGCATGCACAAAAACACACACACACAAGGCTGTGAGGCATTGCCTTACATATTATTTGCATGCCCCATTGCTCACACTCGCTTCTACTGTGTCAGAAAGAGAGTCATTTCTAGAATCGACCGAGCCCCTGCAGCCTCTCTTCAGCAGCATTATACCCCGCTGTGGCTTCAAGTGGATTTTGAAGGGCAGCTTTTGACGACATTGTGTCGAATGTCATCAATGTGTGTTCAGGCTGAGAACACTGATTAAACCCTGATGACAGGGGTGGAGCATTGGGAGTGGGTTTGAACTCACAGAAATACAACCAGTTCAAAGTAGCTCCCTTGCACTCTCTCAGTACCACACAATCCATACAAGTGGGTATCTCTGTAGAAGTCTCTCTCTCTCTCTGTGACTCTCTTTAGCTTTTTCTGTCTGTTTGTGTTACTGCCTACTCTAATGCTATCTACTTTTTGTCCGCTTGCAACCTTTCCTCCCAGACACCGATGCTATCTCCTGCAGACTCATCCAAAGCCAGGGTTACTGTGCTCTAACAAGCATCATGCGCTTCCTGTCTCCTGTCTCTCTATGTCTGCCCATCTCCATTAGGTGTGTGTGTGTGTGTGTGTGTGGGATGGGCAGAGAGGCTTGAGCATTGTTTCACATCTGGGCTGCTTGGAGAGGCAGGGGAGGAGGTGTGTGTGTGTGTGTGGGGGGGGTTAGGGTTGGGGGGGGGGGAGGGGGGTGTGGCAGGCTGCGGCTCAGAAGATGGTGGGCGGGATGCCGTCGGAAGGATCTCCGAGACCCCACAGAGGCTCCGTGCTCCGATGCCTGCTCGTCTGACCAGCAGTCCCCGAACTCCCAGTGACCGGCTGCACGCTGACCTTCCTCCCCGACCGACGAGTGATCCTGCCTGGACGCACTTCCTCCGCCGCCCCTCACGGTACGGTACACACACCACCGTAAGTGAACTCTTCCTCTTCTTCGCGTCCTGTTGTTTGTTTTGGGATGATGTCCGAAGGCCATGTTGTGGGGACTTTGCTCTGCTCGGTCTGTAAAAGTATGTTACAGTTCAGAGTGAGATTAAGCACGACACAGATGTCATTCTATTTTTTTGGGGGGAGGGGGAGTTTGTGTTTGAAATGCTGTTCTTGTTCTTAAGTTGGGAGCAAAAAATGGGAACGGCGGGCAGAGTTTCCACGGGGCCGAGTGACACGGTGTCACCGAGAGGAGTCAGAGATCCGTCCCCAATCTCCGGTCTTCCCGGGAAGAATGTAAAGAGAAAGGGACACTTACTGCGACTCGCACGCACGCACCTTGCGGTGCACGTCCCCTGGCCGTAAGACTTGCCGTGCCTCTACTGTAACGTGCAAATAAATCACACGGTGTAAATGACGAAGGTGCAATGGTACACCCCTGCTTAACGGCCCTGCCGAGTGCTTCTCCCGGCTGGCTCTGAGCCGCTGTTTAACAGATGGTGTAAATCTAGCACTTCTGTGAGGTTGGCACCTCGGCCCACCCTCCGCCCCTGTCCGCCTCTCACAAACATTGGCATATATGGGGCGGGGGGGCCAGAGGCAGCACTCACGCGCTCATCTACAGAGAGCTGAGGCTCTGAAACTCGTAAACATCCAGATGGGGTTTTATTAGAGATCCTTTATTTATTTTCCTGGCATAAAAAGGAGGCTGTCCACATGGTGATGGGTTCAAAAGTCCATTTAAATGCTCTTCTTAGCCCCAGTGCTAGCCAGGAGAGTTCAACGTTGTTCAGACCTTCGGTGATCTCTTAACAGAGAACGCCATGGTAAGACAGACATGATACAAAAGCAAAAATGCCATCTGGGTTTTTATAGTCACGCGATACAGCGCCTTAATGGATAGTCTGACAAAGGAACTAAAGAAGTATCTAGTGTCAAACCTTGCTTCTTTGAGGTAGAACCAAACCGGTTTTGTTCAAACGACACCATAAAAGAACTGTCAATATTGCACGCCGTATTAAAGAAATGACTTGCTAAACGCTGCAACATACCCTGCTTGTACCTAGCATCTCTGGCGCCGCGACAACGGAGGCCGTCTCTCCCTGACATGAAAGCTGAGCAACAGCTTAAAGGCTGCCACGTTCACGTCGGTGTGGAAACCCTGGTCTGGTCTTGTGGTAACCCACTAGGACGCGGGAGGGGGTGGGGGGGTGACAGGGAGGACATGTTGACAAGGTTATCTGAGGCCTGCCGACCTAGTGATGCTTCTCCAGTACCCTACTGAGAGCCTACTAAGTGTCTCCTGGGTCATGGTCATACAGCACCCGTACAAAGCACCATGTATTCCTTGACCGAGCTGACAGATTGTAGCGCTGGTGTGGTCCTGTCAGTACTTACCCTGAAGAATCCGAGCTGTCTTATGAGTCTAGCACAGACCACAAGGCCCTAACAGCTTAATGTGCAAAATATGTATTCCACACAGTATGTTCTTCTTCTTGAGCAATGCCGCTACAGGCTGTTCACTGAGGAAATGGAAACGTTGGAATGGAACAGGACTCCTTTCGTAAAAGGTGGGTCATAGTGAGCGTTGACTTCCTGCATGATAAACTTTCCATCTGCTGCTAGAACAAACAGAAAGAACTTCCTAAATTGGTTTCTAATTCGAAATTTGGATTTTCTTGCTTGCAGACACCACTCCTTTTCACAATGTTGTAAACAACCTGCTACACATATGGTGCCTTTTTGGGTGGGCCACAATTCCTCCTGCGACGTAAAACGTTTGAGAAGAAGCTTATCTCCATCTACACCTGTACATTTTGTATACTGAGGGTTGAATCATTTCTGAAGAACAAGGCTAGTCCACCCTGACACTCCCCAACCGGAGTGAGTCAGACCAAACAGAGGACAGCCCCAAATACCCTCTCCCTCAAGCGCTGTTCTGGGCATACCCGTCCGCACTCTCACACATGCTGTGAGTCACGAGGCTGACCGCACTGCTGGCTGGTGGGAAACGACCCCTGGCCCCTCCCATAACAGCATTTGTGTACACCATTGCCCAGACAACGGCAGGAATGATGAGTGACCGGGAGAAAGTCAGACCCTGGGTTGGAGCAGGTCCAACATTTCTTCTACTCTACAGAACGGTTGTTTAGATTTACTGATTATACAATGACTTGTGGTTTTGGCACAGTACAACACCACAAGTCAGTATTTTAAGCAATACGTGTAGACCCTCTTAGATATCAGTAGAAAGTAATATATCCATCTATTAGTTGTTATCTTAGGGCAGGGATACTTGTACATGACTACGTTTTTACTTTCTTATCAGTGCCCTAGCTTACGATAATAAATACCTGGAATTCCAGGTCCGTTTTGTGTCTAAGGTTTCCATGAGAACCAAACAAAGTGTGGTGAAATATCATACGTATGAGTAACTTACAGCCGGCTTTCCTGCGTAATTACGCATGCTGTCTCGTGGAGATATATTGGGAACCCTCTGTCTGTCACCGAGGGGGCACTCCCTGACGTAGCGACGCGCGCTGGGCGTTGTCTTTCCATAATGAGAAACTTTATAACAGCAGCGCGAGCCCTGGCATCAATTTAGTGAGCGGGACTTCAGACAGAGAGAGGGACTACACTAGGACTGTGTTGGGGAACTTAGTTTTGACCGTTCTGCTTGAACCTTTTTGGCTGTGTGTGGAATAACAATCACTCGTAAGTAAGTAAGCATAAGTCTTTGTTGTGTACGAATTGTTTATGCAAGATAATATAACTGCCATGCATACAATCTGTGGTTTAGTAGCATATACATATGCATACACTATGTGGTGCTGACTGCTAAAATGAACCGGGCTGTACTCGTTCGGTTGAGCGACTGCGAGCCGCTCACGCTACAGGCTACTACACAACTATAAATCCGAAAGAATAGCATTGCATTATTGCTGTTAAATTATTCCTATACCATCATTGCATTGACGACCTACAAAATTAACATGACACTGGATTATTTTAAAGAAGTGCATGAACTTTTAACCTGCAGAACCACGATTCGATATGCTTATTTGTTTTAACCTCTGATTATACCGGGATGGGCGTTCAGCTAAAAAACAGTGCCTTGTTATTTCTGTGATTTCCAAAGTCATGGTTTTGGGGGGGTAAATTGGTCCATTATTTGTCAAATGTAGGCTGTGTTTAATGTATGCTTATTTTAGCGCTTAGATTATATAGCCTAAATATAATCTAATTTTCCGTTATGGAAATAAATCGCATATTTTCAGAACAATTTTAGACATTACAAGACCACTACAAGTTAATACATACTGGACATAAACACTTTTACTTTTAGAACTGTCGTATCTGAGTGGCATTCCACGGTCCAGATAAGATTTCGCAAACGGCGCTGCAGCGTGTTTGGGAGTGGGTACTACAACGACACACCCATGTCCCACTAATCTGACACATTGACTCTGCTCTTCATTTATGTCCAGCTCCTCTTGAAAGATGCTGCTGTTACTATTCGGAATCATCGTCCTGCACGTTGCAGCCCTGGTTCTGCTGTTCGTGTCAACAATTGTCAGCGTGAGTAAATCATGTAATCAATGTAGACATTGAGGCTTATCTCTTATCTCTCTAACGTGAGGCTATGTACACATTTACACAATATGTCAAACATCACACATAGCTGGATTTCAAATGAAACAACAACAATGCGTTTCAATCTCATTTTAAAGTTGACGTTTCTCGTTTTCCTAAACTGTGCGTACTCTTTGTTAAAGGTTTGGACAACTGAGAACACGTACACCTCAGACTTGTGGACTAACTGCACTACTTTCAATGGCAGATACCACTGTGACCCTGCATCTAGCGGAGGTAAGATGGTGACCCTGGGTCCTGCTCCCAATGTTCCCCTGGCATTCTCTCCAGTATCTGTGAATGGTGGTGGTCTTGTCTGAAAGCATAAACACTCAGGAAAAGCACATTCTGGCCCATATTGTATTCTCACGTTCGACTTACGGCACAGTAACCGCCGTCTATGTTGAGCTAGCCGTCGAACATCGAGCACAGACGTAGAGGAGGGCCTGCACTTTGGTACACTGCTGCCCCAATGCTACTCTCCTGTTTATCACGCTCTGGTGGGCGTGTCTCGAGGGCTGCGTCGCTAGGCTGCCATCTAGGGTTGAGAATGTGAACCTGCAAGTGAGAGCTCTCATTTCATAGGCTCGCCCCTGTATAAATAGTCATGGTGTGATGTCCATATTCAGGCCCTGTGTTGTGGAGTCCGTAGTGGAGGGAAAGAGGTTCAGGGAGGTACAGGGTGGGGCGCCGCTGCCGGGTATTTAAAGTGATGTATGTGCGCGTGTGGGTGTATGCTTATATGCATGCGTGCTTGTGTGTGTGTGTGCACATGCAGGGAGGCCTTGGACCACCTTACGCAGAACATGGTGTGCTGACAGCCCCAGCCACACCCATGTATCAGATAGTACGCACCGGCAGTTCGTTAGCAGAACGAGAGAGAGGGGGAGAGAGAGAGAGAGAGAGAGAGAGAGAGGGAGAGAGAGAGAGAGAGAGAGAGAGAGAGGAGAGAGAGAGAGAGAGAGAGAGAGAGAGTGAGAGAGAGAGAGTGAGAGAGAGAGAGAGAGAGAGAGAGAGAGAGAGAGAGAGAGAGAGAGAGAGAGAGAGAGCGAGAGTGTGTGAGAGAGAGAGCAGCTGTGGACTCTGAGACAGATTTAGATCCCGGCCTAACTGCTTGGATGGTGAGAGAAACCAGGCAGCAGCTCACTGTGTCGTTATGTCACCATCCAGGCCCTGTTCCTGAGCTATGTGTGTGTACAACATAACGAAGAATGAACTTTGGAAAAAAAGCTTTCATATTCACTCAGATGAAAATCTCTAATACACTCCTGGTGCTAAATGAACACTGATATTTGCTTTGTAACCTGTCTTAATCTGTCTTTCAGAACAATAATCGTAAGAGCGTGTACGATTGTCAAGCGCTAATCTTGTTCAGAAGTTATCCCGGTCAAAGCAGTGCAGGAGGTTTTTCAGCCCCGGCTGCAGACTATCAGGCTGTAACCGCTGCATGCTTGGCGATGATGTCATGTGTCTAGAATGAGCGGTCCAGGCCAGATCCGTGTGTTGTGTCACTGAGACAAGGCCGGTTTGTTTGCCTCGCTCTCATTACACCTCTGACGCACCCTGTGTTCAAGAACCTGCGCTGGCACCAGCGCCGTGGAAGAGAGGGGAGGAGGGGAAGGTTGGGGAAGAGAGGGGAGGAGGGGAAGGTTGGGGAAGAGAGGGGAGGAGGGGAAGGTTGGGGAAGAGAGGGGAGGAGGGGAAGGTTGGGGAAGAGAGGGGAGGAGGGGAAGGTTGGGGAAGAGATGGGAGGAGGGGAAGGTTGGGGAAGAGAGGGGAGGAGGGGAAGGTTGGGGAAGAGAGGGGAGGAGGGGAAGGTTGGGGAAGAGAGGGGAGGAGGGGAAGGTTGGGGAAGAGAGGGGAGGAGGGGAAGGTTGGGGCGTTTGGTGGCCACGTGGAGCCCCGCCTCATGTTCACAGGTTGGCAGCCGCGCTGGGCTCACACGGGGTGCAGAACTGGGCCCATGTACGTCTGGACTCTATGTACAGGCTGGTTGGACTCAGTATTGACTCTATGTACAGGCTGTTTAGACTGTTAGACAGGGTGTGTCAGAGCCCTGGAGGTCTAAACCTTGTTGTTTTCATTGTGGAGAATGAGAAGAGGTTGGTTGCTTTGCAGAGTTTGCTTACGGCAGCAGCTCTTCTGGGAATTTACTCCCAAAACCTATTTCATGAAAATCTTCAATCAAATGGTTTCGTCGATGCTTCGGTTCAAAGGTCGCAGCCTGCTCTGACCCATGTGCGTGGATGAAGCCGTTCACTCGAGCCACGCCATAATGACTCATCGCACCGCCCAAACAAACAGCTGAGTTGTACTGTAAGAACCCACTCTACTGGAAACCACAGTGTTGACACTGTGATTCACCAGAGAAGATCCTACGCAGACAGAGCCAGCAGGAAACAATCCTTCATCTTCCTGTTCCACATACTGTATCTGCAGAATGGTGGCTTTGCAGTATATCAATATGGAATGCGGGTCATTGTACCATCGTGTGTGAATAGACTCTGCAGCAAGGATTAACTGCAAAGAGTTGGACGTTCCAGTCCGTTAAGTGAGATATTTCAGGCACAGAACGTTCGACGTCAAACCAGGAAATGGCCCGTGTGACATATGTGCTGCCAGTTTGCCGACAGGAAGGAAGAGAGCACGTCTGTTTATCTCCCGACACAGATGTGAGAATGTATTTATAGGTGAGCATATAACTAATGCCAAACCAAGAGAAGGCATTTTAGAGTATTGTATAACAATGGATTCCTGTATGATATCCACTTGATGTTACATCCTTTTGACAAGGACATTGGTGACTGTTTCTGGTTCTGGACCAAGGCTACTGCCTGTAGATTTGGGCTTGGTGTTCGTGTCAGATTTCCCTGGATGGGCGTGAGACACAGCATTGTTTTGTCTGGGGAATGACTGAACCCATTAAATCAAGCAGTTGTTTTTCCAGGATACGATTTATCTCTGTCTCCAGGAAAAACGAGGATTGTTTCATAACTGGATGTTGACCGAACATGTCATAAATAATAATAATAGGGGTGTTTATGGTACACAGTGCTTCTGGTCTTCTTATCTAACCTGTGAACAACCCTGGTAATCTCCGGAAGCCTCAGTAATAACAATAACAACTCGTATGATGATTGACATCACTGGAGCTTGACCAAAGTCACAGACACCTGTTAGGGGGATGTGAGAATCTCTTTGACTCAAAAGCAGAGACCACGCCTGTCTGGTAAGTGTTGGTTGGCTGACCTTATGAGCCCGCCATGGTGGCAGGTGTGTTTTCAACCTAAGCAGATGAGCTCTAGAGAATCCCCAGAATCCCCCCCCCCTCCCCCATTCCACATACACACGCACACACACGCAACTCCCATTCCGTGCACACAAGAAATAGACCCACTTCTAAATCCTGGGATTCCAAGGCTGCCAAGCCCCCCCACCCCCTCCCCCACAACCACTTCGTAGAGATACGAGAGCAGGGACACTGCCCATCAGTCCAGGTGACTGAAGGGTTAACCTGGCCTTGAGGGGAGGCGGGGGGCAGAGCAGAGGAGCGGGGGGAGGAATAGAAGAGGATCAATATTTTAGACTAAGTGTCTGAGGGTTCTGTGGACTCACAATGCTGCTTTCAGGAACAGGATACCTTGGCACCATTATGGCGGATCCATTAAGGCTTCCAGGAAGAACAGGCCCCAGTGTTGCCATTTTCCGAGCTGCAGGTCCTCCCAGGTCATTTTAGTCATACTCGCCCGGACAGAGACCTGGAGGACTGGCTGTTTGGAAAGTGACCTTGTCACAACCAAACAGATTTTGTGACCGGGTAAAATGTCATTACCAAGGCTGAATTGTTGTTGCATTTGTAAAACAATTATTTCCCCTCTCTCCCCCTCTCTCTATGTCTCTTCTCTCTCTCCTTCCTTCCTTCTCTATCTCTCTCTCCCTCTCTCTCTCCCTCCCTGTCTCTCTCTCTCTCTCTCTCTCTACCTCTCTCTCTCTCTCTCTCTCTCTCTCTCTCTATCTATCTATCTCTCAGAGTGGATCCAGGCAGTTCAGGCCCTGATGATCCTGTCCATCATCTTCAGCCTCCTGTCTCTCTTCATGTTCTTCTGCCAGCTCTTCACCCTGCAGAAGGGCGGACGCTTCTTCCTTACCGGAATCTTCCAGATCCTGGCCAGTGAGTAAATGGCTATCTGCTGCCACGGCAACCACCCAAACACACAGAGACATCTTTGTTGTCGCCGAAGGGTATCAGATCAAACTATTTCCCAGCCCAGAGTACACACACACACACACACGTACAAGACAATTAGACAGCGTTGGATCAATTGAGGCATTGTGAGGCTGTGAGTTTTGTGTGTGTGTGAGAGGTTATTGTGGCCTGTCCTGGTGAAGGAGTGAAGGGACCGGCAGGATGCGGTGCCCTCCACACCCCAGACAGGCTGCAGACAGGGACAACCTGAGGGAGGGCAGAACACAAAGGCCGGCGCTCAGGTGCCCACTCACCCCACGGGGGTGGGCACGGTGCCAGTCGCCCCAGCTCAAATGTCAGGACTGCAGGGCCGCGTTGGCGCCATGCCAGTGTTCACATGCCCCCCCCCCCCCCCATAGAGACGATGGTTCATCCTAGGGGCAAACAATACAGAACAGACAACTCATAATGACACAGGGGGAATTTGATCTCTGGTCACAAACAGCGGATCATTTGATGTTCTATTTTCTCTCCTCTCCTCTCTTCCTACTCCTCCTCTCGTCTCCTCCTCCTCTCGTCTCCTCTCCTCTGCTCTCCTCTCCCCCAGGCTTGTTTGTGATGAGCGGGGCCATCATCTACACGGTGATGAATCCAGAGTGGGTCCCCGAGACCTCCTCCTTCGGCTTCTCCTACATCCTGGCCTGGGTGGCGTTCCCCCTGGCCTTCATCAGCGGACTCATCTACGTCATCTTGAGAAAGCGAGAATGAGACCCTCCGCCCCCCCCCCCACCCCCCTCTCCTTAGCCCCCCCAGAAGAATAGACCCCCCCCCCCCTCCCCCTCCCCACCGTTGTCCCTCCACACGGGCAAGACCCACCCTGATCCCAACGAGGGTGACTGACACAACACAGCCACGCAAAACCCACACGGAAACAATCCACAGTGTCTGAATTTGAAGATGTATATAGTATCTATGGTTTAAAACCTATTTATAACACTTTTTACATACGTGTACATAGTATTGTTGTGTTGCTCTGTCAATGGAGATACTCAAGCTTGTTTTGTTTCAGCTGATAAAGTGCCTAAGTATTTGTTTGTAATGACAGAATATTAGACGTTCGATTTTAATCTGTTTTGGTAAGCTAACAATGGATTGGTAGAAACAAATATATGTTTTTGAAGTATTTTAATCAAAGTGCATGTATAAAATAGAAAGCTAGGACGTGTTTGTATTACCGAGCTTGCTTTACAAATGGAAGACTGACGACAACCAAAGAGGTTTCAATCTAACCACTCAACCCGGGCTCTGTTTGTGAAATGACAAGTTTTAGCTTTTTTATTTTCATTATTTTTGTATTTCTTAATTTCAAAAGATGGTGCTATGTATTTACCATTCCTATTACTGATAGCAATCAATTAGCGTCATTATGCGGTCGTTAAAAAACCTAAGTTCTGTCATGAAGTAACATAACTTGAGAGTCAGTGACACGGTAGAAGAGGTAGACTTGACTGTAATGTGCCGATCCACATCTTAATTGAAAAAGACACCAAACTTTACTTGGGCTTGTTGGTCTCCAGACATTGCAAATATACAATCTGAAACCAAATTATCTTATGGAATCATCAGAATGGTCGGGATCGAACCCAAACCTGTCGAACTACGACTCTTATAGGAGGACGATAACCACACAGCATCCGGGATCGTCTGCCCACTCGGAACTACTGTCACTCATCACCATGGTGACGGTGACAGGGTCCTGTTTGGGCTGGATGCAGTAAACATTGCGTGCTGTCTCCAAGAACACTAAAGACAGCTGGGGTATCGTTGCCCTAGCTACACTGATGTTGGCTTCCATACTGCTTAACATGACTACCAGAGACCTCACATACAGTCAAACCGCCCTGACTGACGGGAAACGGAAGGAAAAGACAAGCAGGGTGCAGTTTTGTTACAAAATTGTCTGTTTCACATACTTGAAGTTTGACTTGCTGCGGCCACTGCCCACTGAAATGCAGAATTTTAATTTCTTTTTTTTGTTGGTAAATACTTCTATTGATGTCATGTTAGTAATATCACGTCTATGACAGTCCAGTATGAATTCAATAAAACCACCAAAGCTCCTAAAATTGGCACGTGTCTGCTCACAGTGTGTGATTGTGTATTCCTAGGCATTTAGCGAGAGTTCACACTAACACTGCTGCGCTAGAATAAACGTTCTTGTACATGAGAGGACACTGCGGTTGTCATGCCTTCTCTGAGTCCTTTCTCGTTGGCTAATAGTCTGCAACCCAGGTGTCTGAAGGTCTGTACTTACCCAGTGTGTCCGTTGTTTGGGACGTACACAGCAGCTATGTGACCAGAGTCACAGGCCATGGCCTCAGCCGTGACAGGGCCACCAGTTCACAGTCCTTGCGATCCTCCTGCTAGTGTGACGCTTTCACCCCTAGACACCACTCGTACACTGCTGGTGGCATTTAGCTGGCGACTGTTTACGTCTCCCGTGAGATGAATAGCTTAGATGTAAGAGGTGTAATAACCTAGACACAGATTTACTGTATCTGTCTACTTGCTGTTCTCAGTTTCACAGTCTTGCCTGGGGTCTAATACTGTATGTACAGAAACTGAGCTCGAAGAGACCTCTGTGTCTTTAAAAGAAGACTTCTCTCTGTACCAAAGCTTTGCTCGTTTTAACCAATAAAGTTTCAAATCATGGCTATGGATCTCTTTTGTTCCTTTTAACTGCTGATTGGTTTGCAACTACAGAAATTGCCAAGATGATTTCTGCAGAGGGGGTTGGAGGGTCAAACAAAACAATAAGCATCATTGCATGAACGTGACAAAGCAGAATAATAAACTCAGAAACTCATAAAATGAATGTAAACCATGTTTTGAATGATATTTTTTTAACATTTGAAAGCATTTGGTTTACATTTGATTTGCAACTCAAATACAAGTATTAATAGGCCTATACATTTTTTAGGCAGGGTGATACAGAAACAGGAATACATTTCAAAAAACGATTCTGTCACATTCTCACATAGAAATGACTGTTCAGAAGCAACTCACTGGAAATAAATCCATGAAAGAGGACTCCACTGGAAGGCTGGAATCATGCTGCGAGTCTGAAAGGTCACACTGACCCACTGTCTCTCCTCCAAACATATTTGAAATCGCTCTGGGTGAAACGAGGTCACTGCGTTTTACAGTCATCCCAAGTGTTGAGCGCCATCTTGTGGCAAAAGATGCTCATAACAGTACAAATACCTTGTTTTGTACGTTGTTGAGCAGGGGTAGACTACCACCTTGTGGTGAGCTGTGAGTATTACTGTATTTAGCCATTTTCTTGGAACTAATGCGTTTTGGTGACTAGACATGCTAAGGCGGAGAAGGGGGAGGCTTTACCAAATCTCTCCCCTGAGATTCACAGATCATTTTGTCTTATTGAAGTGCGTTAGAGGTCATTAACTCAGCTAGTGATCATTAGACTGACTGGAGCAGTGTGCGTGGGGGAGAAGCCCAGTCGTTTGCATGAATGTGTGCTGTAAACCTCGCTAATGGCATCAGCGATGTTGCTTATGGGACCGCCTCCATCAGCCCCCCGTCAGACTAATGAACGCTCCTACTCTGTTGTCTCATTATGGAGGGTTTGTGGCCTGACTCCCGCTCTCTCTCCCCCCCCCCCCCCACACACACACACAGACACCCACACACACACACAAACAACACACGCACAGATGCATGTCTATACTGGATGGTTTGAGACAGATGAAAGGGGAAGTTGGGGGAGAGTAGGGCGAGGGGAGAGAGAGAGAGACAGAGAGAGAGAGAGCGAGAGAGAGATAGAGAGAGAGAGCAGCGCGAGAGAGAGAGAGAGAGAGAGAGTAGTGACAAGACAAATGTGCTCTTTTGCTGGTGAAAACGCTTTACCCTGGTGAGAGGCGGCTTCAGAGACTGGAGAGCGAGGCTGGGCGCTGGGTCAGAGGGGGTACGAGAGCTAGCCACGCCACTGGAAGCCCAACGTGCCAACGGCTGCTGTTAAAGGGAGGTGATGGCGGGATGATAATATACGCTCCTCATCTCCACCTCTCTACAATCACTGAAGGGGGGGAGGGAGTGTCACTGTCACTGTAATCTGATTGGACACAGATGAAGGCGTGTGTGCACTGCAACAGACCAGACAGACACCAGACACACAGGTCACGTGACCATCATGGTGTTGTGTTTCGAGTCCATCTGAGACAATGGTCTGGCCATGTCACATTATGGATGTGATGATGACAGAGCAACGCAGAATGACATGACTCTGCAACACTTGATATTCCAGGCAGCATTAATGAAGGCGAACCCTTGGGGACACAGTACCCCCAAACAGGGACTCATTTCCCCATGATATCTCTCAATGACTGCAACCTAACTCAATCTTGAAACATATTTAGAATATAAATAGTAGAAGAGAGACACAATACTGTCTCAGAGTAAGTCAAAAAAAAATCTCAAATCGGCTCGTTTATTTGTGTAAGCATTTTTGAAAATCTAAAACTCACCTCTATACCGACAGGAGTACACACAGGATTTATATCAACTACTCTACATTTCCAATCTGCTGGGCTGTGATCGTTCCGGGTCACAGGCAAGAACAAGACTGAGAAATAATCACTTTTCCCCCATTTAATGTCCCGCCCTCCCTTTGCTGTCCCAGGCTAGCCCACCCCAATGCCCCCCCCCCCCACCACCACCACCACCTTCCCACATTCACATTCACACACACACACACATCACACACATCACACACACACACACACACACACACACTCCATCCGCCCCTTCTCTGTCGGGAAGATATTTTACTAATTTCTGGAACACAATAAGACGAGATGCAAACAGAAGGTCCGCCTTCATCTGTCAGGCCTCCTTCGGGGGCCGCGGGTGGAGGAGGGGGAGCGGGCGGAGGAGGGGGAGCGGGCGGAGGAGGGGAGCGGGCGGAGGAGGGGAGCGGGCGGAGGAGGGGGAACGGTGACAGCCCTGACATCACCAGACCGCCGGGGTGCGACGCAACGCACGCAATTAAGGCTCATGAATGTAAATAGGTTTTCTTTCGGGGGGGATGGGGGCGGACTGGGGGCAAGAGGTGGGGAGTGGGGGTCTGAGAGGGGGGTACAGGGTGGGGGGGGGGGGGTCAGGGGGGTAGGAGGAGGGCTCCGCCTCTGGCCCGTCACCATCTGCCTGCAATCACCAGTCCTGGAGCCTCCCACAGGCTCATTTGTAGCTTTAAATATCTTCTGTCTTCATTAAAAACATGCCAGAGTGAACGGTCTGGAGGGGCAGCCATGTGTAACTGGCTAAGATTAGAACACTCTGGGATCTGACCTCTCGTGCTTTAACCTGAGCCTGCTAACCAGCACGTGGTGGTGCTCCGGTACACACTCACTGCACAAACCAGCCATGCATGCATGCAAACTGACACACACACAGCCTGCAAACCAGCACATGGAAGCCCAATGTCCAACCTCAGTTCCAGCCTCAGATCCAGCCCCAGCCTTAGCCGTAGCCCCAGCCCTAGCCTCAGATCCAGCCTCAGCCCCAGCCCCAGCCTCAGTCTCAGTCCCAGATTCAGATCCATCCCCAGCCTCAGATCCAGCCTCAGCCTCAGATCCAGCCTCAGCCTCAGATCCAGCCTCAGCCCCAGCCTCAGATCCAGCCTCAGCCTCAGATCCAGCCTCAGCCCCAGCCTCAGATCCAGCCTCAGCCTCAGATCCAGCCTCAGCCCCAGCCTCAGATCCAGCCCCAGCCTCAGATCCAGCCCCAGCCTCAGATCCAGCCCCAGCCTCAGATCCAGCCTCAGCCCCAGCCTCAGATCCAGCTTCAGCCTCAGATCCAGCCCTAGCCTCAGCCTTCTGCCCAATGTTCAGCCTCGGACCCAGCCTAAGTCCTCGGTTCTAGCCTTAGCCTTAGGCTTAGACCTAGCCCTAGCCCTACCCCCAGTCCAGCAGTAAAGATCAACATGGGCAACCAGTTTTTTCCCCAAACTCCTTTGTCGAACAATCCATCATCTGTCGTGAAAGGAATGGGCCCACATCTTATTGAAACTGCCCCCTTCCCCCCCACCCCGAGGCCCCCACCACCTCCTGGGCCCCACCAGCCTAACCTCAAGGTCACATCAGAGTCCAAGGTCATCGTAACACACATCTGACCTCTGAACTTGAGGGCGTCCATCACGTCCTTGGCATAAAGGCAACACTGGGGTTTGATGAAGTCTGGGACTAAATCAACTTCTCCCCGCATCATCCATCAGCATCTCACACACACACACACACTCACACACTCACACACAGTGAGGCCGGAGCCGGCATGATTTGATTGACGATGAAAGGGAAAAGTGTGTGTGTGTGTGTCTGAGGCAACCCAGTCAGAGGAACAGTGGCCATTCAGCTGATACAGGAAATAGACACTCGCAGTTCATACACACAGGTCAGTGCGTGACTCAAAGGTTCCGGAATGTACCTTCAGCAGCTGGGGAACATCAGTACTGCTATGATATCTGACTGATAAATATGGAGTAGGTGTCCCTCTCTGTGAAATACAAGAGCCTTCGCTCAGACACGGGCGTTTTCGGGCCGTTTGAAGCACGGGAGTCGTTAAAAGAGATCAATGGACCCCCTCCTCGAGGCCCCTCCCTCCGACGACCCCACATCTGTAGAGCGGGGGGGGCAGGCGGCGACATACGTGTTGCCGTGCGAACGAGCGGGCGCCCGTACGCGAAGGGCACGGCCGCTGCATGCCACGCAGGGCCGGAGGAGAAGGGTTCGGCGCGGCCCGCTTTAAAGGGTGAACAGGTCCACTTTGAAGAGGGGGTTCTGCTTTGCTAGGAATCTCTCAGGGCTATATGGAGCTGATCACACTGGCTCGCTGCCATCGCTAATTATAGCCAGGAGTGCGTTCGCTGCCAACGCACTCTGTAGGCCTGCTATTTGGCTGACAGGCGCACGCACATTCGTGCGGCACACACGCACACACACATACACAGATGCATGTCTAAACAGGATGGTTTGAGACAGATGAAAGGGGGAGGGAGGGGGAGAGTGCGGAAAAGAGAGAGAGGGAGAGAGGGAGAGAGAGAGAGAGAGAGAGAGAAAAGAAAAGAGAAAGAAAGGGAGAGGGTGAGTGAGAGAGGAAGAGAAAAAGAGAAAGAGAGAGAGAGAATGATAAAAAGGAAAAGAGAAAAGAGAAAGAAAGGGAGAGGGTGAGTGAGAGAGGAAGAGAAAAATAAATAAAAAGAGAGAGAGAGAGAGAGAGAGCGCAGTCACAGACCTATCATTGTGCGGGCAGAGCAAGAGCAAGAGATTGACTGACAAAAAGACAGAGCAGCCTTTCTGGGCCCAGTGAAGCATGGTCCTGGATGGACAGGCAGAGGGCTGAGGGACTGACGGGTCTTTTATGAGGGTCTGGTACATTCCTGTCTCCAAAACTGTCTCCTATCGGTCAGACATTCTCCAAGGGATGTGGAGCTCTGATTCACTTTAACAGAGCTGATCTGAGGGCCCCATTCATTGGAGGGATGTGAAAATGCTTTTTACGATGTATGCCATTCCTTTCTCTCTCGCTCCCTCTTTGCCTCTCTCTCACATACACACACACGCAGACAAAGAGAGAGAGAGACATAAATATATGAGTAATGACATGAAGTAACCACAACATTGGACTCTGTGCTCTGTGTGCATGGGCGTGTCTGTGCGTGTGTGTCTGTGTGTGTGTGTGTGTGTGTGTGTGTGTGTGTGGATTTAAATCAGTAGCAGGAGCCGACAGCGATGTGATGCAGGGATAACACAGAGGCAGATCTGGGAGCAGGGATCTGAGGAGATCACGTGGACCTGCCTCTCTCACAGCATCTCTCTGCTGCCTCACATGGACCTGCCTCTCTCACAGCACTTCTCTGCTGCCTCACATGAACCTGCCTCTCTCACAGCACCTCTCTGCTGCCTCACATGAACCTGCCTCTCTCACAGCACCTCTCTGCTGTCTCACATGAACCTGCCTCTATCACAGCACCTCTCTGCTGCCTCACATGAACCTGCCTCTCTCACAGCACCTCTCTGCTGCCTCACATGAACCTGCCTCTCCTCACAGCACCTCTCTGCTTCCTCACACGGACCTGCCTCTATCACAGCACCTCTCTGCTGCCTCACATGAACAAATACAAAAGCATATTTAATCAAAAATTGTATAATATTAATGTCCAGACTTACACTTGCTACAAAAAGAAAAATAATTTTTTTAAGGTTTATAACCTTGAATACTGAGGAGAGCAGAATGTCTGGTCCTTTGGTGCCAAGCGAACCTGTACAACACTGCCCCTCTCTGGAGAGTTGGTGAAAGCAAACGTAACATGTCTGTAATGATTTTACAGATGCAGGTTTCAATAACTGGAACTGGAAGTCCTAGTTCCAGACCCATCCAAGGTTAAGACAACCTCAGATGAATATCCTTTTGATTTATTTACAGAGAGGGAAACACAAAAAACTCCACAGAAGCTCATTATAAGATCATTCTTCATTGAACCACTGAGCTACAATAATAGACAGATAAGACTGTCTCTGCTGCATCGAACAAACAGACAGAGAGGAGGAAAGAGGCTGGACCTTGAGGCTAATGAAGGGCCTGATTAGTAAACCTAATTACGGGAGTACCTTCCCTGCTCGTGGATGCCCCCGAAATGAAGTCCAATCACCATTAATCTACATGGCGTACAGGGTGATTAGCAGAACAAAGACAAATGCTGTAATCTCCCCTCGGTGGAGCCTGCCTCTCATGTCTGTCAGATAGCTAGCGTGGGCGCTAATGGCTAATATGACTCGGGGAGATCAGGGACTCGCTCTGTTCCATTGTCTAATCCAAGATCCACATATCTTGGCAGAGGAGCAGGCTGGCTGGGTGGGTCGGTGGCTGGGTGGCTGGATGGTTGGTGGGCTGCCTGGCTGCCCGGCTGGTGGGCTGCTGGATGGATGGGATGGATGGATGACTGGAGGGCACGCTGGCCGGCTTATGGACTAACTGTCTGGCTGACTGGCGAGCTAGCAGCCTGGCTGATGGAATTCACGGCCCAGCCTGTGCAGAGGGAGAGAAGGCTGACTGAGACAGCATACACAACCTACACACACACACGAGCCTGTGGTGAACACGTGCACGTGTTTGCATACATGCTCACCCACAGGAACACATGTATGTAACATTGAGCGAAGGTTTCCCTCTCAGTCCGATCCAAATGTGTTGCTCAAGGTAAGCCATGTGTCACAGTGATGAGTGGATAGGTATGGGTCAGACACAGTGTACTGGAGGTGCGTGTGTGTGTGTGTGTGTGTGTGAGGGCGGGACCCACACTGTAGTAGAGGACCAGAGGTTTGTCATGTCAACAGGTCACATGTTGTCATGCCTCCCCCCCCCCCCCCTCCCTTCCCCCTCCCCACACACACACACACACACGCGCACAACTCTCCCCTTCTCTCTCTTCTGACCGAGCAGAAAGCAGCCTGTTCACGTCACAGCAACTCTATCACAGCTGCAGGTCAGAGCTTCCAAACACACACATGCACACACACACACACACACACACAGTCTGGATAGTGTTCACACCGCCGCCACTCACGGACCCCGGCGCGGCCCCTCACGGCATCGGGGGAATTCAGCCCCCCCCCCCCCCCCCCCCCCTCACCCCCCACCCCCTCCACCAGCCACCCCACCCCCCTCCTTTCTCTCCTTCTATTTCTCCGCTGGACAATCAAAGACCATATGGCAAACATATTCCTACGGTTCAATGCCTTTTACGACTGTTGCTCCAAGAATGGGCCCTTGGCGTGGTTCGTCGAAGGGGAGGTGTTTCCGGGGGGGAAGGGGGGGGGGGGGGTTTGAAGGGGTAAATAATGTAGCCTGCCCTTTGTCCATTAAAGAGCTTTTTATTTCTAGGAGTTCAGTGGCCCGACGCTGTGGGACCATTGAAACCACGACAGTTAATTAGGAAAGAAAAACACGACCGCGTTACCTGTGCTGGAACGGAACGCACGCAGAGAGGTGGCGCTTTCGGACAGAGTCGGCCTGTTCCTCCGGTTGGAACGCTTCTGATCTGTGTCTGGACGTCTGTCTGGACACTGGCGAGGTCAAGACATCTAGGTGGAGGGATAATGACTGGTGCGACTGGAACAACAGACAAACAACAACGGTGAAGCTGTTCCTGGGGTTCCTTGGTGTGATGTTGTTCGTTGAGCGCTCGCTGACCAGCACTGCGTAGAGCTTCTTCAAAGGTCCTTGTCTGTCAGACCACCTGTGTGGGCACACGGGGGTGTGAACAACACTAAATTAGGTCACACGTCAGCTAATTGTACACTGCAGTGTTTCTCTGTTTGCTGTGGTTACCGGCTGCAAAGATGGAGCCCTCAGGAAAAATGAGCGCTGGCGTAACGCTGGCTAACGCTGAGCAGGTCCAGTTTGACGATGGTGACATGGTCTCTCTCAGAGCAACCTGTTGAGTTTACCACACATCGGAACCAGACCCACACAGCTGGGGAGGAAGAAGGGGTGACGGGGGCGTGGGGTGAGGGACTGGGGCTGGGGAGGGGCAGGAGGGGGCATGGGCTGGGGGGGTGGGGTGGGGTGTGGGGTGGGAGGATTGGAACAAAAAAGAAAGGATTTTGAATCTTTCCACAATTTCACGGCCGTGCAGGGCCAATCTGCAAGGTGGAGTTTTGAGTTCTGCCGGTCTCCTTTCCTTTCCGGAGAGCTCTTTTGTTTTTAGTCGTTTTTTTTATTTATTTTTTACGAGGGACCGTAAGTCACTTGGACAGAGGCCCTGCTGGACCCTGCCACTGACCTGCATCTGGACTGCATCTGGGGTCAGCGGGGTCAAGCTGACAAGTGCGAAACCATCTGGAAATAACCCCCCCCTCCCTCCACCTCCTTACTACGACTGGACAGCGGGGAGGAACAGAGGTGGAGAGGTGGGGGAGTGATCTAAAGTGTGTTATGAGGGGTGGGGGTGGTGTGTGTGTGTGGGGGGGGGTCATTGTGGAGGTTTTAGGCGTTTTCAGCGCCTCGTGGCCGGCCACATGACACCCGGATAATGGAATCCAGGAAGCCTTCCTCTCGGCAACAGGCCTGTCGTTTCGGCGTGGCGCACGCATTGTCCGACGGTCGTCCTTTACCCTCTCCGCCTTCTCAGTTCCTCAACAGCAACTGAAAGAACCGATTGTATCCAGGAATACATACGGCATCTGGGAAGTTCAGTACGGCTGCCTTACAAGAGGCCTGGGCAGGGAGAAGGGGCGTCGGGAGACAGAAACCATCCTTGGCACGCGAGCAGGGAGAGCTGTAGTGAGGACACTGTGCTGGTCCCCACCTCAGACACTTGAAAAGGCTGGGTCCGGAGAGCCTCAGGATGAAAGCCTTCCTCTCCGAATGACGCCAGCCTGGCCGGGAAGCGACACAACGTCCTGGGAAACGCAGAGGGACGTGGTTACGCGGGAGGGAGGGACGGATGGAGGGATAAAAGGAGGAGGTTTTGCGGAAGCGGACGGCCGTTAATCAAGGGATGAGGACGTTTGGGAGGATGCCATGTGGGTGGGAGGGGGGGGGGGAGGGGGATGAAGAGGAGGAGGGGGAGGAGAGGTACAAGGACGGATAATTGATAACAGAATCCCGGGTGCTTCATCTCAGGTGCAGAGACACACAGGGATGTCGCCCCCACGGGCTAATTGCACCCTGGGTAATGTAGGCGGCAGGGGCTGTGTCAGTCAGACGGAGCATCTTTTGACAGCCTTTGTAATCAGAGGAGCCGTTCTAAAACCTGCACCATCCCGACACAAAGGCAACATCTGAGGAGGGCCTTGCGCAACACGTCAACAACATCTGCCAGGGAGAGTAAACAGTTCAGTGTGTCTCAGAAGTATCAAGTTTCACATTGACAGTGCCTGCGTGAGAGAAACGCCTCTGAAGCCACACGCAAACACACACACACCAGCACGCACAAAACTCACACCCACACACACGCACACACACAGCCGGTAGATCTGTCAGGACAGCAAGGAGGCCAGAGAGGAACAGTACATCACTGAGCAGGTTCATCAGGGGTGTACAGCTGTCCATGCCTCCTGCAAATCATTGATAACTGGGAGGAAATGGAGCCCGGATCGATGTGGAGAATCGTTCCTCTTCGGAGCCAGGGGAGAAAGAGAGAGGGAGAGAGAGAGAGAGAGAGAGAGAGAGAGAGAGAGAGAGAGAGAGAGAGAGAGAGAGAGAGGGAGAGTGAAAGAGAGAGGGGAGGGAGAGAGAGAGAGAGAGAGAGAGAGAGAGAGGGAGAGTGAGAGAGAGAGGGAGGGGAGAGACGGAGGGAGAGAGTAAGAGAGAGGTAAAGAGAGGGAAGAGAGAGAGAGAGAGAGAGAGGAGAGAGAGAGAGAGAGAGAGAGATGAGAGAGAGAGAGAGAGATAGGGAGAGAGAGACTGAGGGAGAGAGGAAGAGAGAGAGGTAAAGAGAGGGAAGAGAGAGGAAGAGATGGGGAGAGAGCGAGAGAGAGAGAGAGAGAGAGAGAGAGAGAGAGAGAGAGAAATAGAGGTAGAGAGGGAGGTAGACAGTGGGGAGAGGTGGACAAAAAGGTAGAGAGAGAGAGAGATCCAGTAGCTGCAGTTGGATAACATAGTAGGAGGATCTCCTCCTGGGTGAGAACACGATAACGGGGAGAGTTCCAGAACGTGTGGCTCATTGAGACGGGGCCAATCGTGTACCGCGGTTGATAACATCCATATTGACAAAGAGCGGAGCTCTTGATTGGAGTACAATCTTCACTCTGAGATGACTCCGGGGGGGGGGGGGGGGGGGGATCAATGAATGAACACTGGGCCTGGCTCTGCTCCGAGGATGTTAAATGTGAAGGGGGCCCTGGGACATGGGACCTCGTTAACGCAAACTACCTTTTAATGAGGTCCGCTCCCATTAAAAACTGATGATAAGCATTGATCACGTGCATGTCCGTGTATGGATTGAATGTGGTTTGACCTTTTGGTTTGTCGATGCGCCGGTTCCACCGCGAGCGAAATGGATGGCTTAAAACGTGAGGACAATGGCCATCTGCTGTGGACGGCCGTACAGTGTGGGTGAGGAGGAGATGAAGATGAGGGGAAGGATGTGGACCTGGAGGAGGGAGGGGGGAGAGAGGGGCTGTTGGTGGTGAGGGAGGAGATGATGGCTACGATGCTGCTGAGACGGCTTCTTCTGCTGATTATGGTGATGATGCTGGCCCGTCTTCCTGGCCTGGGGGCGCCGACTCCCAGCTGAGACCCTCTACACACTTTCACCCTCCCTCCCTCCCTCACCCTCTCTCTCTCCCTCCTCTCTCACCCTCTCTGCCCCTCACTTAGACCCTGTCTCACTCGCTCTCCCTCCCTCTCTCCCTCCCTCTTATATCCTCTCTCCCTCCCTCTCTTGCTCTCTCTGCCACAATTAGACCCTGTCCCACCCTCCCACCCTCCCTCCCTCCGTCTCTCGCCCTTCCTTCTCCCCTCTAGTCCCCTCTAGTCCCTGTCTCACCCTGCCTCCATCCACCAGACTCAGGCCTGCAGGTATGGATGACTAACGACCGACAGGCTAACGACCGCCACAGTCTGGCCACCTCATCCTCGCCATTCAGGTCGTCACCGCGGGCCACGGGGGCCACTGCAGGGGACCCTCCAGCCATGTCCCCCGAGGGCCCTCTGCTCATCTCTTTATATGCTAATGAGCCTGTTTATGAAGCTGTCTGTAGACTCATTTGTAACAGCTTGTCCAATCAATTGCCAGGTCTTGGGTTGCCATGGCGGTTCACGGCAGGTGTTCTCTGTGGTACCAGGATGGGTTTCTGGAGGTGGCAGGTGGAGAGCTGTGTCGTTCAGGTTCCTGCCCACCCCCCCCCCCCCCCCCCCCACACACCCACACACACCCACTTCCTATTTACCAGCTGTGAAGCACTCGAAGGAGTCGTGACCCCGAGATAACCGCGGTAGAGGGGTCACATGATCTCCTCTGAGGTGCGGGAGTGTTTGTCATGGGGACTTTACCAGCAGTGTACAGATATGTCACTGTCCATGGGTGGTAATGTCCCTGGCAGGATTCATGTTATCTATCCAGACTCCCCACTGTTTCTATCTCAATTTACCTCAGTCCTGCTGAAACATGTGTTCACTAGTTAACTCTAAGATCCATAAGCTATCGCTGTGTAATTAAGTTCGAGACAGGCTCAAATACTACTTATAAGATTCACTTGTGGTGCTGTTCGGCTTTAAGCTGCATCAAAAGAGTCGGTTGTCTTGATCTAAGATCTAAGAAGTTTGTTTCTGTACAAATATTCACAGCAGTTCAAGTTGTTGGAGAAGTAAAGAGAGAAGAAAACAAACAAATGCAAATGCGATAGATTTCCCAGTGAAAGGAGCTAAATAACTAGGGCACATTTGGATGCAAATGTGAGACAGAGGAATAAAAGAGCCAATCTCCTTCCTCTGTGGGGCCGAGTGGACTAATCCCTGACCACCTCTCCAGGGCTGAAGCCACTCTCCATTTTCGACAGAAGCCTGTCAATGAGGCCCGGAGCTCCTTTCAAAGTCCCACCTAATCACTCATTAACTCTTTAATGACTCGCCGTAAAAAACACATTGTCTTTGGGGAGGGGAGTGGGCAGGGGGGAGGGAGGGGGCATGGGTAGCCCTTTCACCACTATAAAAAAAAGTTGCACTGCGGAAAAAAAAAACCTTTACATGGAAAAAGCCCCCCCACCTCCTCCCCACCTCCTCCCCCCCCCCCCCCCCCCCCCCCGCTCCCCTCCTCAGCACTCGTTTCCATCTGCAAGCCGGGTTTCAATTGGACCGGCCCACCGGAATGAGGAGTGGAACAATTGGGGTCGTTCCCTTATACCAGAGATGAAAGGCCCTGTTCTTCCTTTGGAGTGGACCTGGCAGGGATGCTACTGTGTGGCAACAGCAGTAATAGGAGGAGGGGGGGGGGGGGGACAATGGGAATAGGTATCCTCTAACAGCTGATCCGGGAGTGAATAGAGGATAATGGGAGATTGATCAGACCTAATGAGCTTGTCCTTTAGATAATGTCGCCGGCCACCAATGACTGCTCTCCTGAGCCTCTCCTGTCCTTCTGAAGTGAAGCGGTAGAGGGCTTTCTCTGTTCCAAATCAGGCACGCAAGTCCGCTTACAATACAACTTTTGTGCCCGAAAAGTTCGGAGGCCCTCATCTGCCAGCATACTTCACCACACCACCGTGCAACGCAAGACTTTCATAGCGTCGTTTCCGAGCGACGTCTCCGCCCACGCTCTCTCTCGGCTACAAGGTACAGCTGTGGATAAGAGAAACAAGCTGCGGGGGGGGGGGGGGGGGGTGGGGGGGGTTGCTAACGTACTGCCGATGTGATTGATTGATGGTCTATTACAACGTCCTGTCGTCCTCCTCCTCCCGAAGCCGCAGACTGCGCTGGACGTCAGAGGAGAGCGCTGAGCAGCAGGCTGTGTCTGACAGCGTCCTGCAGCCCCATCCATCCCAGTCACACAGGCTTCACACAGGCTTCACACAGGCTCTCAGCACGCCCAGACCGGCCTGTCAGAAACGCAGGAAAACTCGGCGCGATCTGCAAACGGCACAAACAATTTGCGTTTCCCCCCCCCCCTCCCAAAAAAGAAAATAACTCGGCAGTAAACGAGGCAAAACGTGCAGGGCGCCGTGATTGACGGCGTAGGCGTGAAAGCCAAACGAGCGCCATTAAGCTGAAGACAAAAAAAAATGGCGAAATGAAAAACCTCACAAGCAGGTACAAGCCCCCGAACAAAGGAGCCACTTGAGGCTGGCTCAGTTTGACGGCGCATTCGTTATTAGGCTACCCCAGACGTAAGACCGCCAGGCCCAAACCCGTGCTTGTTAGAGGGGACTGTGATGCATCGACCGAGAGGACCCCGCAATTACTCAGTCTGGCGCTCACCTTCGCCGAAAGCTCACCCCGGCACCAACCTCCACACGCCACTCATGATTTGTAGGCTCCAAATTAGGACCCAATTAGAAGCAATGGGGCTTGCAGTGTAACATTTATTACCATGCGGATCTGATTAAGCACCGTAGAAGTCTCACTCTGATAGTTCTGACTGAGGGAAGCCGCCTGTGCCCCGCGGATGGATTTCACGAGCATGACCGGGTTGTGGAGGCGAGTATCGTGAGGTTATCTGGAAAACACCGCCGTCGGAAAGAGATCAAACGTGAGACTCGTGTTCGTGTAGCAACACTTGGGAAGAAAGAGCGAAATGGGGAACAAAAGGATGAGAAGCAGGAGATCCTATAGAAGGATGTCGGTTAAGGTGCTTCTGCGTGGATGAGCTGCCAAGCGTGTTCCCGCGTGGTGCGATGATCCTCCATCAGCCACATTTGGTGTTCGGGGTCCACAGGTTACAGATCGATGGCCCTCCTAACCCCCACCACCCCCTCCAGAATACTCTCAAACCCTCCATTCTCCATCCCATTGTCTCCCCCCACCCCCCCTCTCTCCAAGTACTAAAACGCACTCAAAGGGGGCCATTGAGCAAACCTGGCGCCCCGGCAACACCCCAGTGCACACGAAGACGGGGCGGGAGCTTCTCTCTGCTCTAGAGGTAAGCTCAGGGCTTTGAGCTCTGCTTTGTGGCCCTCTCCCCGTCCGCACAAAGGCCACAATGAGAGCCCCATCTCCACCTATCCTGCTTCCTCTGAGGAAGGGCCGGACTCCGCGCATTCAGCCACCATTAACCCCTCTACAGGGCCCTTTGAGAGCCCAGAGAATAGGGGAGTTTCACCATAGGTTCTTGCCCATCCACCTCCACCCCACATCCAACACCCCCCCCCCCCCCCTCCTTACCCACAACGGACCAACCCCTCTTTTGTCCCCATTGTCCCCCCAGACTGATGGATTCTTCTGGTGGGGGAGAGGAGGGGGGGGTCGGAGGAAGGAGGGATGCAGCCACGGAAGGTTCCATTGGCTTGATTG
>CM042856.1:7640134-7702634 GCA_023658055.1 Thaleichthys pacificus
GAATGAGAAACTCCATTCAGATAGACAACTACAGTACAGACGCTTTTTTCAATCTCCATTTGGCATGTTCGGAAAGGGACCGCAAACTAAGCTAACTAATGCTTCAGGATTTATATTCGTCCATGTATTGTTAGAAACATGTTATACTTCTATAACATACACTGTATGTGATGTCGTACAGTATATCACATATAATCAATTACTGACATGCAGTTTATGGGAGCCCAAATAATCCACACATGATATTCGGTTACACAGAGAATCTCAACCTCTAGCATATGGTCTTAGTGACGTCCGTGTGCTCTGTTCTGCAGGGCATGCTATCTCCGCTGCTCGGGCCATGTCTAACACAAGCCAGGTATGGGTTAATCCTGCAGTTAACACTAATCCTCACCCATGTGAGACCATCCAAAGTTGCTGGACTGTAATACAAACATCATGTAGGAGCTCGCAGCTCTGCTTCGTGTTATGGTGCAAATTGAAGTAAGAATGGATTGCGTGTGTGTGTTTTTGAGGGGTGTGTGTGTGTGGTGTGATGGGGCGGGGTGTTCAAAGATAAGCCCCGCTTGTTAGCCGTTACACTTTTACATAGACGTCTGTGACAACCGCACAGCACGCCATCAAAGAGGAGGTGGAAGAAGATTGGACTTCCGCTGCTGATTGCTTCTCTTTGTTGACCAATCAGGGCGTGTGTTTCTTATTTACTCCTCTCCTGCTATAATGTGTTTTTTAAGTGTCCCGTCGCTACGGCAGCGGGGCCATATGCTGAAGCTGTCCCGTGTTAGCCAATCACATAATAGACAGCCTCAGAACTGCAGTGATGGCACACACGTACGACCTAGCTAATCTGGACATTTTTTACAAAAACGAGGAGTGTGCGTGTGTGTGTGTGCTTGTGTGTGTGTGCTTGTGTGTGTGTGTGTGTGACTCAGTTCATGGATGTGATAAACTGTACTTGTGAATGCTGAGTTCTCACAGAAAACTACTGTAACACACTTAACATTCATTAAGCGTCATCCTCATTAGGCCTTTATTAAAGGTCTGTCTGGGAATGTTGACTATTACTGATACTGTGTACCAAGCCTAATAGGTTTATTCATAATCAATCATCGTCTGTTCAGTGACAAGTGAGTACAATCCATAATTTCATTAGCATTTACAATGCAATCACACATTAATATCCCCATTGGATTACATGGTTTTTAATGAGCTAAATATTGGTTGGGAATAGTTACAGTCAATTTGATCAGCCGACGGTTAATCAAATCTCCCTCTCTTATTTTAATTAATGTCACGTAACAAGGGCCGCACGATTGTTCATGTAAGCAATTATCCTTTTCGCCGAATATTATGGAGATTTCTTCTTCTCATTTCGTTGCACGAGGTGAAGAGCAGATAGAGAGGAACTGGGGCTCCATCGGTCGTGCAGATAGGGTGATTACACCCTTAATAACGTCTGGAATCAATAATGATGTGTGTACTAGCGCTCGTGTCTATGATAAGGAGAGGACTGCAGAGAAGCGTGCCGCAGGTAATGATTTCACTGGTATCATTATCATTCGGACGTTTTTCCAGTCAACACATTCACTTGTTGCATTCGAACGTGTCTTATGCCTTGACGCCACTTTAACCGCCTGCATGCTGTCCAATTTCTGCTGAGCCGACCTTCCAACCTGGGGTCAGATGGCTGAGCGGTTAGGGAGTCGGGCTATTAATCAGAAGGTTGCTGGTTCGATTCCCGGCCGTGCCAAATGACGTTGTGTCCTTGGGCAAGGCACTCCACCCTACTTGCCTCGGGGAGAATGTCCCTGTACTTACTGTAAGTCGCTCTGGATAAGAGCGTCTGCTAAATGACTAAATGTAAATGTAACCTCGACGTGGGTAAACCTCTGGAAGCTAGGAGAGCCGGCCTTCAGATCCCAAACCTCTGTTCAGCAGCAGCTTGCCAAGGGGAAACTCAAGCAGCCGAAAGAAAGACAGCGGTGCTCGAGCACAAGCACGTCTCTCAGATCACTTTGAACTGGGACGACGTTGGGCGGAAAGAGAGAGCCGGAGCTGTTAGCTGGGCTGATTAGCTCCTGCAGCACCAGAGAGATCTCCCTAACCCCCTGAGAGGGGAGCCGAGGGCCAGCATGGGACTAATCTCTCATTTAGCTACCTGGGATCGGGCTGCTTTGTGTTCACTTGACATCTGAGAGCCGTTTCGGTATCAGCGTTGGGTGAAGGCGGGGGGGGGGGGGGGGGGTGAGGAGAGAGCGTCGATCTAAGAAACCCTGTCATCTTCAGGCCCATTCCGCGCTCGTCCCTGAAGCAGAGATGTGGATGACATTTGCTTGGATCCCTTCTTATTTACATAACAGACGAGGCGCCCGTCGTCAGAAAGCACGCAGTCAACAGGCTCAAAGAGGGGATTTCACACAAACCACACATGAAGAGGCCCGAGGAAGCTTTCTTTTTCTTCTTCCAGGAAGCCATTCTCTCTCTAGCGGAGGTCATAAACAACTATCCCTCGCGCTGTTGTGTTCTCATTTCCAGGGCTCCGGCAAAAAAAAAAGATGACATTTCAGAGACAAGGAGGATAATCGAGAAAGCTTGGGGGAAAGTCACTAGTTCAGTGTACTATCTATCGGAGCCCGGGGTCTCTCTCTCCGGTTCCGTGTGTAGGTTGGGTTAGGTCAGGGCTGTGATGTGGAATCAGTGAGCTCCAAGCTCTAACCTGTAGACCAGCAGTGGTTCAGGACTAATCTGCAGGCAGGCAGCAGTGGTACAGTGGGGCGGGATAAGGCTTCTTTCTCTGTGCAAAGCCGATAAGAGGTAGGGGTCCTGTCGACAGGGACAACACAAGGGCCGATAGGGTGGTTCTTTTCTGGGTGGGTTGGGGGGTGGGGTGAGTGGGGAGGGCGAGAGAGAGAGAGAGACATGAAGAAAGAAAAAGGTGGGCAATGTTGTGGAAATGACAGACTTCGATGCTTTTCCTCTATTGGGGAAGAAGGCGGGGGGGGGGGGGGGGGGAGTTGCAGGGGCCTCATCATGGTTTATCTGTTGAATGCTGGTTTCATCTGGCTGCCCATGTTTCGCCTTGTTTGAGGGGATTTGAGGGGCGCGATTGCTAATCCCTAATTTTGAACATGAATCACCTTTCCGGAGGTGGGGTGCGCGTGTGTGTAACGTGTGTGTGTGCTTGCGTGTGTGTGCGTACTCTGTGTGTGTGTGTGAGGGGGGAGGGGTCTGGGGGTCCTAGATTCAGAGTTCTTTCTCATGATAATGGTCCGGGCAGAGCACCCTCTGAAGAAAATGCCACTCGGCTTATCTCAGTGGGACAGCTTTGCCGAGGAGAGGGATGGAGATTGGGATGAAGAGATGGAGGAAGGAGGAGGGGGGTGTCTTGGGTAGGTACACGGGGGTGGGGGGAGTGTGTGTGTGGGGGAGGGGGGGGGGAGTTCATGGCCGTTATCACTGTCAACCCTGAGGTCACCCACAACATGGCGTTCTGGGATGATGGGTTTCTCTATCTTTCTCACCATCTCTCTCTCTCTCATCATCTCTATCCTCTCTCTCTCTCTCTCTCTCTCTCTCTCTCTCTCTCTCTCTCTCTCTCTCTCTCTCTCTCTCTCTCTCTCTCTCTCTCATCATCTCTCTCTCATCATCTCTCTCTCATCATCTCTCTCTCTCATCATCTCTCTCTCTCTCTCTCTCTCTCTCTCTCTCTCTCTCTCTCTCTCTCTCTCATCATCTCTATCCTCTCTCTCTCTCTCTCTCTCTCTCTCTCTCTCTCTCTCTCTCTCTCTCTCTCTCTCTCTCTCTCTCTCTCTCTCTCTTCCATGTCATTCATGTAACACCGGAATTGCTAACCCTCTCGAGATGTAGGTAAACATTTTCAGTTATAGTGCACCGTGCCACAATGCCACATGACGTTCTACAGCAGGGGTGCATGGGAGGTCCTCTGGTCCTGTCTGAAACAGCCCTCAGTCACGGGCATCTGCACACGGAGGGGCGGTCGGGAGGGGTTGCAATGATCGACTGGGAGTTGGAGTCGTGCATTTCATTTCCTGTCTGTTTCCCTGTGTGTCTGTCGCTCTGCCTGTTCCTCTTCCCGACTGTTTGACTCTTCGTCCGTCTGTGTGTCCCTCCATCAGGACATGCAGGATTATGTTACTGTGGAGGCAGGGGGAACTGTCTGTCTGTGTGTTTGCTGGCACTCCTACCAGCTGTTCCTGCCCCTTCACAGACTCACAGGCGTCGGGTCCAACTGTGAGTGTGTGTGTGTGTGTGGTACTTACCCAGGGTGATAGTGGACCATCCTAATGTGTGTGGCTCGCTCTTGATGAGAGGGGTCATCAATGTGCTGCTGAGTCCCAGCCTCTGGGCTCAGCCTTTAGTCCCAGCCTCTAGTCCCAGCCTCTAGTCCCAGCCTCTAGTCCTAGCCTCTGGTCCCCCGAGCCCGACCCCCCGAGCCCACCCTTCACACACACAAACAAACACACTCCACACAATGAAGGGGTTGGTGCTTGCCCCATCTCCCTGCTTTAAAGGGACCACGCGGAGCAGGGGGTGAGCCCGGAGGGGGGTGCAGGGGGGGGGGAGGGGGGGGGGCAGACATGCCTGGTGATTATGTGCTGAACCCTGCCCCCTCACCCCCTCTCCTCACACACACACACACACACACACACACCCGCTACAGATATGTCCGTCCCCTCACGGGATAGGAATGACAGGTTCCCGTAGAATCCGTGAGCTCATTTCCCATAAGCGTGCTAATGTCGTGGATGGGACACCAGATCGGTGGGCGAGAGCTTGCGTTTCGCCATGTGACCTTTGGGATCCCGTTCCATAATGCGCGTGTTGTGATTGTGCCGTCGTGTACCCTCTCAGCGCGGGGCAGGGTTTGCCCTCTGGGAGGAGGAACGCCGAACGTGGAGCGGGTCGCTACCAGAACGTTCTTTTCTGCCCTTGTGTACTTAGATGGGTCACGTCAGGGTGAGATGCAAATCCTACTGGGAAACCATGTGACGGTGTTGGAAGTCACTTAAAGGCAGGATTGGCGGGGGGGGGAAATGAAATTCACACAATAAAACCCTCGTTCAGTGTGCTTAGTGTCTCTCCATCCTCCTTCTTACTGGGTTCTGGATCCTTGTTCTCTCTGTCAGAACTCTTCGCTTCTGAACTTTCTCCTCAGTGTGTTTCAGATGCTCAAATCCCTTTTCCCTCTTACAGGCTGAAGGGGGGGGGGGGGGAAAGGGCCGATCTGCTCTCGGCGACTTTCATTCGCCCTCTCAGAAAACCCATTTGCATTTCGGCGGGTTTAACGCCGCTAAGAATAGCCGCCTTGTAGGAAGAGATCCTACAGAGGAACTGGATAATGTAGACATGTGGTTAATGGAGAGGGGGATGGATGGAGAGATGGAGGGGGGGGTGGATGGTGAGATAGTGAAGGGGTGGATGGAGGGGCGGAGAGGGGTTTAGAGATTGGGAAGGGTGTAGAAAGAGGCAAGTGAGTGGAGAGAAGGAGAGAGAAACGAGAGGAGGAAAGGAAACGAACTTCTCGGCTGAAGAAGTTACGGATCACATGATCAAGACACGCCGGTTTTGATCCGTATACAGTCAGGATACAATACTTCTGGATACTTCCATAGCACAGTAGTGCTTGTTAACTCAGAGGTGCGCGTGTGTGGCGGTGTGTGTGCGTGCGTGTGTGGCGGTGTGTGTGGCGGTGTGTGTGTGTTGAGAGAATGGAGACAGGTCTACTGTGTTTATTCGTCACACCCTGCCATGCCTGTCTCTGTCTGTCTGATTCATCATTAATCATACTGAGTCTACTTCGAAACACTTTACTCTCACGCACGCACACACACACACACACACACACACACACACACACACACTAGTCTATGCCTTCACCTGTGGCAGTGTGCCAAGAGGCCTGGCCAAACGTGACAGACACCCACGGTCACCGGCTCCTCCTATGGCATATGTGACACCTGCCACAGTGTGTATGTGTGTATGTGTGTGTATGTGTGTGTGCTGGACCTGTCAGAGAGGCTGAAACTGATCCTCCAGCACCCACAACGTCCACTCTGTCGTCACCCAAACAGCTGCACACCTGGAGCTCTGAGCTCACTGTGTCCCACCTCCCCGTCCTCCCCCAGGCCTCCCCCTGGAGCACCTCCCCCCCCACCCAAACAGTTCCCCCCGCCCCGCCCCAGCCTGTCCACGGACACTCAACAGGAAGGGAGGGGGGGGATCATCAATCAGCGATTACCTCACATCTTTATTTGTGGCGTCAGACATAAACACGGGCTCCTCCTGTGCTCCGCTGTGCTGCCCCTGGCCCCCTGGCCTCCCTTTCTCTCCTCTCTGCTGAAGGGCCGATTCCTCCGCGGTCCCTCCCGCCCTGCTTCTCCACGCCGCAGATGCATGGGGGGGGCGTCCCCCGGCAGCACCGACGGTGAAGGGCCTCGTAAGCAGGTGTGAAAACAAGCCAGGGACTGGGAGGAGAGAGAGAGAGAGAGAGAGAGAGAGAGAGAGAGGAGAGTAGAGAGATGAGTGAGAGAGAGAGAGAGAGAGTAGAGAGAGAGAGAGAGAGAGAGAGTGAGAGAAAGAGAGAGAGAGAGAGAGAGAGAGAGAGAGATGGCGGAAGAGGGAAGGAAGGGGTGGAGTAAATGACTCCTTCAAGCAGCAACACAACATTAATCATCTCATCCACTGACAGACCCCCCCCCCCCCCCCCCGGCCCCCTCGCCCCCCCGCCCCCTCCCAACACACTCACACACACACACTCCCAACAGCCCACCTCCGCCCCTGGTACCAGCAGCAAAGGGTGCCACGTCCAGGCTGATCCACATGCCAAGCACCACCAACCACCCTCACACCCCCCCCCCCCCCCCCCCCCCCCCCCGCTGTCCTGCCAACCGATAACCACCTCTCAGGACCATTCCTCTGTGTGTACGTCGGGGGGGTCCGTGCACGTTTTTCATTTGTATAAACACCGAAGCCTGCCATTTGAGGACGGAGGCCAAAAATGAGTCATGCAAAAACAAACACAGGGTGGAACGCTGAATAAACGGTGACATCTCAGCGAGACGGAATGGAGAGGTGAAGAGACCAGACTGATTTTGTGGGCAAACACTCGCTACTCCATCACGCCTCAGCGACTGAGCGAGCGTGGAGACCCGAGGACAGTGGCTGGCTCAAGGGGAGTTTGGGCTTTTTGTGAATTTTCAACACCACACACACACACACACACACACACACACACGGTCACATGTAAGATGAGGTAAGGAGAGATACTCCTCGGAGATACTCGGAGATAATAGGTTTTCTAATGATAGGCTCCCCATACGCCTTCTCCATAATACACTATCGGCCTTTAAACAGGAAGTGGATACAGGCCAGAACCACAGCGCTGCGTCCTCATGCTGATCAGGAAACCAGACTGGAGGGCCCTCATTATGGACAGATACGATCCAAAATGGTTGATTGCACTGTTTGAATAGACCAGGCCTTTATAGGTCAGTCTCTTCCGAGTGGTCGAGAAAGGAGGGCTATGTTTATATTTCATTTTGTTCGAGTGTAACGCAATATATGAATACAAAAGCAACCATGTATCTCTTCCATGACACAATCACTGACAGAAAACTGATAGGCTATATTCAGGCAAGAGCACCACATCAACACTGCCTTTGAGGTATATTACATAACGTTGGCACAATTTCCCCCCAGCTTCATCTTGTGTAATACCACCTCTCTGATAACACACCTGCGACGCTCTGTGTCTCATTTCCATAGAAACGATGCCAGCCCTGTGAGAAAGACCCAGAAGCGAAACGAACCACAAACAATGGAGAAGACGCACACTTTGGCCCAGAGTGTGGGGTGTAGTTACGCAGGTCCAACACTGGGGGCTGCCTACTCCACAGGTTCGTTCGGTTTCCCCGAGTAGAGGGGAAACAAATGATGCAAAGTGAAGGAGAAGACATGTCGAAGTCAAGGCAGAAAGCAAGCAGTTTTCCACAGTAATCAGGCCTGGTTTTCATTTGGGAGTGAGAGGAGGAGAAATGAACTTCGTATTTTTCATTTCTTTCTTTTTTTTTTCACTCTCTTTTTGAGAAGAAAGAAAATGAGAAGAAAACGATGTCTGGAAAATTATGCGTGGAAATGACAAGAGTAAAATAACAAATTGCAGGACTCCTGTGCTGGTATTACATACCTCTTTGACGGATGGCATAACACAGGTATAAAACAGATTTCATGCTTCTCCAAAGAGTTCAGCGAGTGCAGTGTATGTGTTGCTGGTGTTGTTAAAGCTTCAGTTGAAGTGATGTAAACAGCCGGACTTGGCCGACTTCCCTTCTGTCAAAGTGCTCTGATGGTCTTCTGTGGATATGTCTGGTCCACAATCTATACTCACCACATTTCTGATCATGCTGAGAGGAAGACATGAGGAAGATAGAGCGTAAGGGAACAATAATGTGTGTGTGAGTGTGTTAGAGAGCGAGAGGGGGGGGGTGAGGGGGGGAGAGAGAGAGTGCCCACACAGCACTCAACATGAAGTCGAGACAGAACTGTTCTTCATGCCATGACTATAATCAAATAAGAGACACATTCTTTCCCCCAAATTACACACTCAGATGAGGAATTTGGATCTAAACCCTCTGCCAGCAAGCCCCCACACCTGCTAGGTGAAACACCACAAACACCCAATACTGTATATGCCATTCCATTGACCTATTCTACAACGCACTCCTCAAGCTTCACAGACACACAACTGCCGCACACACACAACTCAGTTATAGAAAAACATATAGTTATGGAAGTGTCCTTGATTGTGTGTCCAGTACATGTGGTTTGTGTCTGTATGTTTGTCTTTTTAATGACCTGTTTGCCTTGCCAGGAGAACTCCTATAAATCTAACTGTATTTATATGAGTGGGAGAGAGACAGTGGGTGCTGGTCGACCGTGGCACAGAGGCCATCTTCACCGTTGGGGAGGACTTCCTGGTACAGTCCTGAGATACGGAGCTCACATGGGGCATCACAATGAAAAGATGTTTCGAGCTTATAATCATTAGTGAGCTTAGAAGAGAACCGACGCTGTGTGCCCATCGGCAGGAGAAACAGAGAGGGGGGAGAGAGAGGGGAAGGAGGGAAGAGAGGGGGGAGAGAGAGGGAAGGAGGGAAAGAGAGGGGGGAGAGAGAGAGAGGGAAGGGTAGTGTGGGGGGCGGGGGGGGGGGTTTGACTGAGCGAGCAAGGGAAAGGGCAGAGCCCATGGTGAGGCGATGTTAAGCGAGGGCAGTGCCAGCCAGGCCTTATTAGCTTAACTCCACCATCTGCCACCTCCCCTGCATGCCACGTTGTGGGCATACGGGCAGGGCAGGGTGGCATGCGCCGAGTGGGAAGGGGGCAGGCTTTCAGGGGGCGCCGGTTCGCCTATCCACCGTGCCCGCAGGCGACCATGCTGCTAATTGTTTCCTACCTAACGGTATCAAAGCGCCTGCCTCCGTGAGAGGCCTTGCAGAATGTGACGTGCTGTCAGACGCCGTGTGATAATTGTGGGTCCCGAGGCGCCCCCGCGGTAGACTGAAGCCCCCCCCGAGCAAGCTGTTCTGTTCAGGGGAGGCTTGTGTCGTGCTGCCCTGCTGGGCACACTTCAATCCTGTTCGGATGCGCCGAATGCTAACAGGAAAGCTAATCCGCTTCCGGAAGGTTCCGGAGACTGGTCGCTAACACTCTTTGGAAGGCACCGTGAAATACAGATCTGATTAGCACAAGCTGAGAAAAAAAAACTGCTTTATAATTAAAAGGGGGGATACAGTTTGTTGTCATTAAGTGAGATTGAGATGGCATTGTGGGAATCCACCTACATTTACAACATCCACAGATTGAGAATTGGATTAAGAATCCAAGCACGAGACTAAAATAGACGTGTTTGAGCGTGCTCATTTCTGCCTCAACATACGTGTGAGGAGACAGAGAGGGAAAAAAAGAAATACAAAAAAAAAGAATATATCTCCGAGTTTAAGCAGGTCTCTCATTTTTGTAATATATTTTATGTTATTACATGCGCCAAATTCACCATCAAACTGGTTTATGGGAATAGGATTGGGGCGCTTTGCCTTTGATCAACCAGATTACAGTAAATCTTCCACGGCACTCCGTCGAACGAAAAGTCGAGAGAGGAACCTAGAAGGGGCCCGGGTTCTCCATGTCATTCCTGAAGTAAGCTGAATAACACCCCCACCCCCAATCCCCCACCCACCTCCACCCACCCCTCCTCGCTCGCCCCCCCGTCCAGGAGATCTGGGATGGCAAAGAAGCCTTTCCATACATGTTCCCCCCCGATCATGTCATCGCTGTGTAAAAGCTGTGTGCTGATGGCTGAGAATATAAGGCCAGATAATGGCTCAGTAACAGGAGAGGAGAGGAGGGCTCGGGTGCTAATCAGTGAACACATACCTCGTTCTTCCCCTAAGCACCTGGCAGCATGTTCACTTGGTCAGAGAGGGCCCCCACAATAGAACCCAACCCCCCCCCCCCCCCACCACTCTCTCTCGTTCCCTACCCCCTCACCACCCTCTCTCCTCTTCCTCTCTCTCGCCATCCCCTCTCTCCTCCTCCTCCTCCTCTCTCCTCGTCTCGCTCTGCAGCCGAGCACATGAGAGCAGAGGCATGGACTGTCTCATCCGCTCAGCAAGTCTTGAAGATCCTTCAACGGTCTAAGCGATGAACCTCCCTCGAGCGGCGACTGCGAATGAATATGTGAGGAAGAATAAAGGGGGAGAAGTGGAGAGAGTGAGAGAGAGAGAGAGGAGAGAGAGAGAGAGAGAGAGAGAGAGAGAGAGAGAGAGAGAGAGAGAGAGGAGAGGAGAGAGGAGAGAGAGAGAGAGAGAGGGGAAGAACATTAGCCAGAAGAGGGTTTGGAGGACTGGATGGAGGGTTAGGGTGCCATTGACGTGGACGAGGCCTGGAGAGTCCACGAACAAGTACCCACGACCACTTCAGCGCACGGTATCCTTCCACATGACGTGTCTCGCTGACCCAGGTACACACACGCTGTCTTGCTGGCCCCTGCAAACCAGGACGATGGCTTGCAGGGGCCCATTAGACTGCCAGGGTTGAAGCCAGTACCTGTGGACTAATAACAGCTGGTCATCTAGCCCGAGGAAGCGCGTTGATTGTAACGTTCATCTTAATCGCAACCCTTTTCCTCTCTTCTCTCTTTCTACTCCTCCCTCCTCTCCTCTCTCTCTCTCTCTCTCTCTCTCCTCTCTCTACTCGCTCTCTCTCTCCTCTCTCTCGTCTCTTCTCTCTTCCCTTCAGTGGTAGGAAGAGTGCTGTGCCAGTTTAGGCAGGTTTAGGGTAAATACTAGGAGCTGGAAAACCGTTCAGACATGAATCACGCTGCGTCCAGACGGTGACATCACGCACAGGGGGATAAACATACAGGTCTTTCCAGCGCCGGGCCCCGCCCCGCAGCACGATAAACAGGCCATCAGCGTTGGGGCAGCGCTGATTGGCACGCACGCACGCACCGAAACATAGACACAGTGTACATATTTCACACACAGACACGCACACATACTGTACACACATACTGTACACACATACTGTACACACATAGCTGTACACACATGCTGTACACACATGCTGCAGGCAAGCACGCAGGGACACAAACTGTGTAATGATACAGCACTGTGCAGACACACTCATGTATGTATACATTGTATACATGTATGTACATGTATACAATGTATACGTTGTGTGAGGGGAGCAGTGGAGGGGGTCACGTCGGGGGGGGGGGGGGGGGGGGGGAACAGTGCAGGGGGGCTCTGAACACATGTTCACCTTCTCTCTCTCTCTCTCTCTCTCTCTCTCTCTCCTCTCTCTCTCTCGTCTCTCTCTCTCTCTCTCTCTCTCTCTCACACACACACACACACACACACGTGGGCACGAGACGAAGGCCCTGCACAGACACAAAGAGCGGCACCCTCACACTCACACACACAGCCTCGCACGCAGACGGCGCGGAGCACCAAAGCGAAACGACTGCACACGCACGGACGTCGAAGACAGCGGAGGCAGAGGCGCGCTCTCAGACGGTAACAGAGAGGGTGTCAGTAGGTTTAGGTGGTAAAGGCAGGGCTGAACAAAGGCCGCTTTGGTCGCCCCCCCCCCCACACTCCACCTTCCCCCCTCCCCCAGCCCGCCTAGTGAGCTGTCAGGGGATTACTTCATAGCAGTTATGGGACCCAAGATTTAGGGAGCAGACTGCACCTCTCCTGCACCTCCCAATCCCCTGCAGAGCCCTTTGTGAGAAGGTCTCGCCGCTGTGACTCGGCAGCGAGACGTATTTTCCACCCCCCCCACCCACCCCCACTTCTTCAACCCCCCCCCCTCCCTCCTTTCTTCACAGAAAGAACATGGAAAACAGCCCAGGTGGAGGTCATGTTTTGGCACTCGTTAGCTTGCTCTTCTACACAATCGATAAATTGTCCTTTCTCTCTCTCCCTCGCTTTCCCTCCCTCTCTCCCTCCCTCCCTCTCTCTCTCTCTCTCTCTCTCTCTCTCTCTCTCTCTCTCTCTCTCTCTCTCCTCTCTCTCTCTCTCTCTCCCTCCCTCCCTCCCTCTCCTCCCTCTCTCTCTCTCTCCCTCCTCTCTCTCTCTCTCTCTCTCTCTCTCTCCCTCCTCCCTCCCTCCCTCCCTCCCTCTCTCTCTCTCTCTCTCTCTCCCTCCCTCTCTCTCTCTCTCTCTCTCTCCTCCTCTCCTCTCTCTCTCCTCTCTCTCTCTCTCTCTCTCTCCTCTCCTCCCTCCCTCCCTCTCTGTCTCTCTCTCTCTCTCCCTCCCTCTGTCTCTCCATCTTCCTCCTCATAACTGCTATATTACCTATGGCATCAATCTCACCACATCAAATCATGCAGCAGACTCCATTATAAGCCAAACATCATTACTTCAGGAAAAAAAAGAGGGAATCCTATTTGGAGCATGACATCCCTTTATTTCGAGACGTTCAGGGACAGAAGTGTGTGTGTGTGTGCGAGAACACGAGTGTGTCTGTGTGTGTCTGCGTGTGTCTGTGTCTCTGCATGTGCGCTTGCTGTGTGTGTCTTTGTGTGTGCTTGGGTGCGTACGTGTGTGTCTGTGTGCGTGTGTGATCCCCATGCACTTGTGTGAGCCTGTCTCCATGCGTGTGTGTGTGTGTGTGCCAGAAAGGGCGACGCGAAGCCACTAGCGTGTGGACATGTGTCCACGACTGCAGCTGAGCCCATGCCCTCAGGGCAGGCAGCCCTTCAGACATGCTATTACGCTAACATACAGTAAATGTCACCCAATCCAGTTACAGTACAATACGTTACACTTCCCACGTTCGGGATCATCTAGCATGAATGTCAGGACTGATTATGCGACGTCTCAGTCGGGATTGGCTCGTACTGTCGGTAGTTGAGTACCAGGCGTGGTCGCTTGAGAGGGCCAACCGAATGCCAAAAAACAACAAAAACATAGCATTTTAAGACTGGACGCAGGGGTGTGAACGAGTTCACGGGTGGATTGTGTATGTGTGTGTGTGTGTGTGTGTGTGTGTGTGTGTGTGTGTGTGGGGGGGGGGGGGGGGCTTCACATGCACATCAGCATGTGAAGGAAACACAGCGACAGAGGAGCCGCATTCCTCAATTCCTGGCAACAATGGCGCCAGCTAAGCAGCATCGCCCTAGTGACGAGAGTGATAAAACAACAGACATATAGTAAAACACTCTTTACCCACATATAGACACATATACAATCCGTGTATATTTATACCTCCCGTGCTGCCAGGCTGAGTTTGGGGCCCTCATTTGAGGCAAGCGGAACAGCCAAGTCCTCATAAGGCCTCTTTTCATGCGAGTGTGGGGCCCAGAGCCTTATGGGGGGGGGGTGGGGGTGGTGGTGGGGGGGTGAGGGTAGGGGGGTTTGGGCTCAGGGACGAGACCCCGACACCCCCTCACTCCTCCCCCCGCCCAGACTTCCAATCATCCTGCTGCCACCTCTTTGTGCAGCTTTTCCACTTTGATTTCATGTTTGCCCATCTCATGTCTCTGAGAGGGAGAGACCAGAGGCATTCCAACAGAAGCTCAGCCCGTGGACCTCCCTCTTCTGTCCACACACACACCACAGCCCGGTGTGCAACACACACACACACGCACACACAGCCCAGCGTGCACACACACACAGCCCAGCGTGCACACTACACACACAGCACATGGTGCACACACACACACACGCTACGACACAGCCACAGCGTGCACACACCACACAGCCCACGGTGTGCACACCACACACACCACAGCACAGGCGTGCACACACACACACACGCACACCACCAGCCCAGCGTGCACACACACACACAGCCCGGTGTGCACACACACACACACAGCACAGGTGTGCACACACACACACACGCACACACAGCCCAGCGTGCACACACACACACAGCCCGGTGCACACACACGCACACACACACAGCCCAGCGTGCACACACACATATACCGTATACACTCACGGATCAGTGGAATGCTCTCTCACACTCCTACACACAAACATGCACACACACACACATACCGTACACTCACGGATCAACTCCTACACACACACACACATTTACTGACACAACACCTCTTCTTCCAAACCCCGTCCATCAGCTCGGTAAAGGAAGGAGAATCTCATGCCAGTTCTTCCAGAACAAAGACCTTTTTCTGTTCCCGTCCATGTTCTGGGGGTGTGGAGGGGCTGTTTCTGAAGGGGGGGTGGGGTGGGGGGGTGGGGAGGTGGGGTGGACACACACACACACACACACACTCTGAAACAGTCCAAACCTGCGTGTCTGGTTTGCAGAGGAGGTGGAGGCTGCAGGCTCACCTTGTAACATCAGCACCTCACCTCGCACACATCACGACCAACCAGACTCCCAGACCATAAGGGCTCTCCCTCAGCCGTCTCTCCCCAGGCGGAAGCCCCCTTCCCTGCCTGTGGCCCCCGAGGTGTTCCCCCGGGGAGGCCCTGGGCCCTGGGTGTTAGTGTAGCCACCGGGGTTTATAGACTCCCTACTGAGAGCATCTCCTTAATGCAGACAATGGGGGAGCATTTATCCCCAGGGTGACCGCAGTGACCCCCCCCCAGCCCCCAGCCCCCACCCCCCTCCTTTCAGCCAGGCCCACAAAGCAGCCTGTCCGACAGGCACACACATACACATTATCAATAACACACTCACAGACACCTTAACAAACACACACACACACACTGACACGCATTACACACACTGGCACATTCACACAAACGGTGCAACTTGAGGGACAAGAAACTATGTACGCCATTGCATGTTAGGTGCATATCTACATATACTGTAAACAGTCCCCTTCCTAGAATGGTGGTGTAGGGTTGTGATTCTTGAGCGGCAAAACTGTTTGGATGTTTCCGGACCACGGGGACCAGAACTACGAACTAAGGAGTCGACGCACATCCCAGCCTTGGTGATACTGACACCTCCCCGAGCCAATATCAACAGTTTTTCTGGCGTTTTCCATTTTCAACGTTGTTCTTCTTGTCCTCCATTCTCCTCCAGCCTGCTCTTCCCATCCCCTAATCATGTTCTCTCCCCTGTCAAACACTCCTCTCTTTCTCACTCTCCACACTCCTCCTCCTTTTCCCAGTTCTCATTGTTGTGTTTTTCCCCCCCTCCATTCCAGCTCTCTCTTTCACTCCCTCATTTTAATTCCTCCCCCATTTTTCCAACCTTAGTGAGCGGGAGTGCGGGCGGGTCTGCGTGTGTGTGTGTCAGTGTGAGAGAGAGAGACTGAGAGAGAGAGAGAGAGAGAGAGAGAGAGAGAGAGAGAGAGAGAGAGAGAGAGAGAGAGAGAGAGAGAGAGGCAATGCGAATGCGTCTCGCGTGCGTGTTCATGTGTGTTTGTGAGAGTTGGAGCGAAAGAGCAAATGTGTGTGTTTGCGTGTGTGAGAGAGACAGAGAGAGGAAATGTGTGCATGCGTGTGTGTTTGTGTGTGTGAAAGAGAGAGGAAATGTGCGTGCTTGCATGTGTGAGTGTGTGTGTGCGTGTCTCTGTGTGTGTGTGTCTCTGTGTGTGTGTGTCTCTGTGTGTGTGTGTGTGTGTGTGTATGTGAGAGAGAGGGGGTTACCCTCCACTTTAGTTGATGTGCGTATCCTTTCGGGAGCCCTGCTGTGAGGAAGAAGCTTCTTTTCATCCTTTTTTTTTGCATTCCAATGCTCCTATACACTGTCTGAGACCCTGTTAATGTGGAGAGAATGGGCAGGATGAACAAGTGACTGATAGACGTCTCTCTTCTTGGGCTTTAGCTTTCTTTTATCCGGGCTTCGATTTATTTTTCTCATTCGCACGGTGAAGAAACACTATCTCTATTTTAGAGAAGGTGTCATGGAGGCGGGAGGGCTACGAAACAAATTGTAGCGTAAGAGATTGTAGAACACAATTAAACGTTGACTGGACTTCAATCAGGTACAGATGTACTCTGGTGATGAAAAGCTTTATTCCTCCAGAAACATGTTACCTTTGTGGCTTCCCACACTTGCAGAAGCTCCCATCTCCAAAAGAAATGAGCTTGTTTGTTCGAAATGAGCACTTTGGCTTTGAAGCTTGAAGTGATATTTTTCTAAACGTTTCCTGTGAGCTACAGAGCTGCTGCTAAAACTGTTAAACAACCAGGAAGTAGATGGGTAAAGAAATGGGTCGCTCTCATGAATGGCCATATTGCCACATCAGCAAACAACTTCTCTTGTATCTGCACAAAACTCTGGGTTGAGAAAAGTAATACTGTTGATACAAATAGTACTTATTAGTGCTAGCGATAACTTTTACCCCTGATTATTATGAGCTTATGTCTTTGATAGAAAGGAAGAAGTCAAACTTATGGACCCAAATAAACTTCCATTGAAACTTGCTGTACATTTAGTCGAACTAAAGATCTAAAGGACTAAAGATAACAAATGCAGTCATAGCGATATTACACCTGCTCTGCCCTGATCAGGGTCATAGGAAAATTCCACCCTGCACTGAAGCCCTCAACAAACCCCATACACACAAGCTTATCACATGAAAGAAACTGCCTTTTAGCGGTATCTTAGTTTCAAAAGCGTTTCACCTCAAGGGTTATTTGTTGACTGATTGGGGTTAGTCTTTATTGCAAACAGAAGTATAGATCAGAGAATCTGGTTCCCAGCCTGTGCTCCAGAGACCAGGCCTGCGTTTGTGGCCCTCTCAGCCCAGGTCACAGGCACTGATCCAGGGTGGAGGGGGTCAGGCACCAGGGCCTATCCGGGGGTCAGCTATGACTGGAGTGTAGAGTATTTGCAGCAGGTTGGTATGTGGGGGCACGTGTGGGAGGTGCCAAGTGTGGTTAGCAGGTGGAAAGTCAAAAGGGCAGGCCAGAGCACCTGTGTGTGTGTGTGTGTGTTTGTGTGTGTTTGTGCCTGTGGCTTTGTGTGTGTGTGTGTTTGTGTGCGTGTGTTTGTGTGTGTTTGTGTGTGTGTGTGCCTGTGGCTTTGTGTGTGTGTGTGTTTGTGTGCGTGCGGGCCTATGAATACACGTGTGTTTGTGTGTGTTTTGAGTGAGTCTGAGCATGCCTCTGCATGTGAGTGTGTGTGCTGTGTCTGAGTGTATCTGTGTGTGTGTGTGTGTGTGGGCAGGGAAGGTATAGCAGGTGGAGACTCAGAGAGGTCAGCTAAGTCTGATCATCTTGGTAACAGATTGTTTGTGGAATGCAGCAGAGTTTCGGTTCAGGGTGAGCGAAGCCACGGTTGTTTTAACCCTTTGAAATGGTATTGAACCATTGCGACAGTAATCCAGGGATCACGATACATCAACATGTGTGACCTGAGAAGCACCCTCAGAGATGACTACATGAAGGGGATCATTTTTCATTCGGAGGAACTTGACTTCAAGGTGAGACAGGCCATTCTCGCAAGCCAATCATTAAGAACTGTGTCAACACAACCCGAACAAAAGGTCTGGCACTGAAGTGGCACTGGAATGCAATGGCGTTTATCGAAATGTTTGTCCTGCTCGCATGCTGACACACAGACTTCACCCTTTCGCCTCTCTCGCTGGGTGGAGAAGCGGGACGGAGAGCGTCGGAGGGAGGGAGGGGCCTGTCGGGCCGCAGCACAAGGCCCCCTGTGTTCGCGTGGGGGTGGGGGGATGGGAAGAGGGTGGGGGCGAGGGGAGGAGGAGGGAAGGAGGTGGACATCTTCATCATGTGAACCAGAACTGACACTCCTCTTCCCCTTCTCTCAAAGCACCCATACCACCACTCCGCCTCTCCCCATCCCCCTGACACCCCCACACCCCCCCCCCCCCCCCCCCACACACACACACACACACACACACACAATGGAAGCAGCAGAGTACATAGATCATCAAGACCCCATTCACAATGCCCCTGCCGAGCACCCAGGGCCTGAATGGGATTCCTGCATTTCCATATTTCCGCATTTCCGCCCCAACCCCGACACACACCTCGCGCCCCCTGACAGAGGATGCAGAGAGCACCCTCCACCCTCCCATCTTCAACACCCTCCTTCCCCTCGGTGTCCCGGAAGCTTCCGCAAGATTTGTCGCAAATTCAATTCTAAAGGTCTGACTGCCAAGTCTTGCCGTTCAAACGTGGGTCTGTGTCTGATGGGAGACGGCTGTATAGGGCCTGGTAGAGCGGGGCCCCTGGTTTTGCTGGCCCCTGGTATTGGAGGGCCTATAAATCTAGAGTAAATGAAAGCTCATCCCTGGGAGCGAGGCCCGCCCTGGGGCCTTTGTGTTGCTAATACACATTAATGCCCGGCTGGCTGCCCGCTTTGACCAGCGCCGGGGTGACAGGGGCTACAAAGCTCCAGATGTGGACTTTCGCTGGCACTGCTGACCCCACCCACCCCCAGCACCCCACCCCAGCACCCCACCCTCACCCCACCCCACCCCAGCACCCCACCCCACCCCAGCACCCCACCCCACCCCAGCACCCCACCCCAGCACCCCACCCCAGCACCCCACCCCAGCACCCCACCCCAGCACCCCACCCCACCCCAGCACCCCACCCCACCCCAGCACCCACCCCAGCACCCCCACCCCCAGCACACCCCAGCACCCCCCCCCCCCACCCCACCGGCACCCTCCCACACCAAAACCACATCTCCCCCAAACCCCCCCCCCCCCCCCCCCCCCTCTTCCAACCATCCCATTTCACATACACGGCGACACTCATACACACACACAGCAAGCAAACACCCCTACATCAGCGTTCGCCCACGCAAACGCTCGCACACACGCTTACACGCTCGTGCACCGTCACTCAAACGTTGTCACTCTCACACACGCGCACACACACACACACACACACACACCAATAATCATATGCACCCCTATGTGAACACACACAGGGAGCGATAAAGAGCAGAGAAGAAGGGAAGCAGCGATCCCCCACTTTTCGAAAACAGAGGATTTTTCCCTCCTACTTGAATGGATTTCATCTGTTTCCAGATGAGAAGACACACACACACACACACTTTCCTGCACAAAGACACGAGCTGCATGCATAATGGCAGGATAATAACGTTCACATTTGAGGGTAATAAGGATAGGATCTGAGGCTCTTTCACTGAGACAGTGAACAGATCACACAAGCCCCGCCCTTGGCTGTCACACGCCAACGTTTCACCGTATCTTGCTCTCGAAATCGGAGAATAAGGAGGCCCGAGAATCCGAAACGAGAGAGAACGAGAGAAAGCGCGAAACGTTCCCGCCGACCGTGGAGGATAGGATGTTTCAGCAGGTTGGAGGCCAACAGCCTGTAAAATGCCACTTTGTTATTTATAAAACTCTTTAAAAAAGTACACGCCACGCAGAGCCAATAGCATCTCTCCTCAGTCCAAATCCAGTCAGGTATTACGAGCTGTTGATTCACAGGCAAAGCTCGTAATGAATCATAACAGCTTTCATCACTTTACTATGGAGGCTTGTGAAAAGGAAAAAAGCGTTGTCGATTCAGCAGCGAAGGCGTTGTGAACTGAATTGCAACTGTACAAGCATGTTTTGCTTGATCGGAGATCTTGTCAACAGCATGTCACCTCCATATCATATCCAAGTAGGGGGGTCACATGACCCTGGGAGAGATTGTGCTGAGTTTATTGGCTGCTGGAATCCTCTGTCAGGAAGTGAGTTCTGCTACTGAGAGAAGTGAGGCCAGTTAACTGAGCGAATGTTATCAACATTTGTATAGGATCACAGTGTGTTCAGTGTCCTTAAAACTCACGTAGACAAGTATTCCTTTAGCTTCAAAACTTGAATATTCAGGGGAAAAACATATTTTTCACCAGACCATTGTAGGCCGGTCTTGTATAACTTTCTACCACATTCCATATTCCACACCGGACGATATAAATGCAACTGGAGCATTCAAAGTATTTTGGCCTGAACTTCCTTCAGGAAACAGTGTCCATACCAGCTGCCAGTCAGACTGGGTTTCCCTGCCAGGGGCCCAATCAGTCACAGTGAACGTTACTCTCCTATTGGCTCTCACAGCTTCCTCCTCTGCCATACACCAACCCTCCAATAGAGCTGTTTTTTATTTGATAAACTTAGACTGACGTCTATAAAACAGGCAAGAATGGCGGTAGGATTTTCCTGTCACTGAGCAGCTAAAGATGTCAATGTCTGGCAGCTTCTGGAGAGTGGATGAGTTCTTGAAATGAACCCAAACTTCCTCTGGTCAGGAAAGCCTTGTCTTTAAATGTCCATTATGCTGGCTCCAGCTCTCGTAACTATGGTTGATTGAGCGGCCTTGTTTTGTATGAGTGGAAATCAGATGTGCTTCTCAAATCAACTGTCCAGCTGCTGGCTGCCGTCCTCACAGCCTGTTCTCCTGGTGTGTCCTGGTGTCTCCTGGTGTCTCCTGGTGTGTCCTGGTGTGTCCTGGTGTGTCCTGGTGTGTGTCCTGGTGTGTCCTGGTGTGTCCTGGTGTGTGTCCTGGTGTGTCCTGGTGTCTCCTGGTGTGTCCTGGTGTGTCCTGGTGTGTCCTGTGTCTCCTGGTGTGTCCTGGTGTGTCTCCTGGTGTGTCCTGGTGTGTCCTGGTGTGTCCTGGTGGTGTCCTGGTGTGTCTCCTGGTGTGTCCTGGTGTGTCCTGGTGTGTCCTGGTGTGTCTCCTGGTGTGTCCTGGTGTGTCCTGGTGTGTCCTGGTGTGTGTCCTGGTGTGTCCTGGTGTCTCCTGGTGTGTCCTGGTGTCTCCTGGTGTGTCCTGGTGTGTCCTGGTGTGTCCTGGTGTGTCTCCTGGTGTGTCCTGGTGTGTCATGGTGTGTCCTGGTGTGTCCTGGTGTGTCCTGGTGTCTCCTGGTGTGTCCTGGTGTGTCATGGTGTGTCCTGGTGTGTCCTGGTGTGTCCTGGTGTGTCCTGGTGTCTCCTGGTGTGTCCTGGTGTGTCCTGGTGTGTCCTGGTGTGTATCCTGGTGTGTCCTGGTGTGTCCTGGTGTGTCCTGGTGTGTCCTGGTGTGTCCTGGTGTCTCCTGGTGTGTCCTGGTGTGTCCTGGTGTGTCCTGGTGTGTCTCCTGGTGTGTCCTGGTGTGTCCTGGTGTGTCCTGGTGTGTCCTGGTGTGTCCTGGTGTGTCCTGGTGTCTCCTGGTGTGTCCTGGTATGTCCTTGTGGCTTTCCGAAGGCAACTGCAGTTCTGCTGTATTCACGGTCTTTGCACTCAACTACTGTTTTGAGCTAGGTGGTTCGCACGGGTTTGGGAAAGCACAGACAAACACACACAAACGTACGCACACACACACTCGATGCTTGTTTGGAAATAAGAATGTAATGAGACATGACATTCGCCTCAGAGAGTTTGGCTGAATATTCATTCATGGCAACTTTTGTTTTCAAGCAAAAGCCTTCTCCTACTGGCTGTAGTTCTACTTACTCTCATATGGTACCTCGGTTTGGTAGAAGTCCTCAGCCCATTAGCTTTAAAACCCTTCGTAAACATACCCTCATGGCTCAGCCTTCAGGGAAAAACACGACATGCATTTAGTGCAGCTCAATTTCCCAACCCATTCAGCGAGGAAACAAGCTCTGATCAAGATCTCGTTTTTAGATTACAGATTAGTGTGGGGACTGACTTCCTCCGTAATGACACAATGCTACGTGTCGTAAAGAGCCGAGAAAATGAACACAATAACAACAAAACAGAGAAGGCCGACTTGCAGAGAACTTCGACACAATAAAAGCTTCCAACAAGTGGCGTGCTGGTGTTTACGATTTAAGACCTAACTCTGAACCAAACAAGACAAATTCTGCTCTGCTTGAGGTGAACTTTCAAAGAACTGCGAGAGTGTGATTTGGTGTACAGCCCAGAGCGGGGGGGGTGTAGCAGGGCCAACATGGGTACCTCAGGAAAGAGAGCCAGAGTCTGCACAAAGCTCACAGCAAACTTGAATCTATTATCCCCATTATTGCACATTACCAAGCCCCTTAACTCTTCCTGTGTATCTTCAACTCTTTCCTCAGAGACTCTTTCCCCCTTCACCTCAGGCGAATGAGCACTGTGTGTGTGTGTGTGTGTCGCAGGGTAATATATCATCTCAGCTTGAAGGGACCCCCAAGCCAGAAGTTAATGAAGTGAAATGAGACTTATTAGCCAGAACCCTTTAGACACTGACGAGGCAGGCAGGGCGGGGCGGGGCACGAGCACAGGATGGAATCATTAATGACGAAGGATACAGCAGAGCACGCAGACGCGCACCCACGTACAGTGTGTCAACACAAAAAAAACACACACACGGCAACACAAAGACACACGCCCAGCACCAGAAATCGGATCTGAGAAAAGCAATTCGACGGAGACGGGCAGGAGGGTAGACTTTAAAACCAATACTTTCCTCTCGACATGTGAGCTTTTGCTTTTTTCCCAGAGAGTCTGGCCTCAGGGGCCCTGCCAGTCTACAGGGTATCAAACAAACCAACCAGCCAGAGTCCACCCAGCTCCATGGCCTCAGTGCTAAGTGAGCATGTGGCCTGGGGTGGGTTAAGCCAGGTAATGCCGGGGCTAATTGGGCAGGAATGACTGGATAGCAGGCTGATTACTGCCACTCCTCATCAGGTAACACCGGCTCAACGCAGGGCCGTGCGGCCTGACGTTCAGCACATGATGTGGTGGGGCTGTCTGGGGTCTCCCGCGCACCCTGGCAGGGGCGGGGCTGGGGTCACTCAGCGGACAGGGACACATTCCTCATGGTTGTGTGTCTGCAGACTCCCTCCTGGAAAGTTCCAGAGCCCAACTGCTGCTGTGTGGCTGCCCGACTGGCTGAGGACACCATGTGAGTGTTGGTGTGTATTCGTGTGTGTGTGTGTGTACCTGTGAGCGTGCGTGTGTGGTGTTTTTCTCTGATCTGGTATCTCTATGAGTGATAGACCTAAGCTGGATGGCCGCTGATAATGATAAATGAAAGGATCGTGTTACGCCTCCCAACCTCAGACACAAAGCCTGAGACTGACCCCCTCTGGCCCACATGCTTTGAACCTTCATACATCTGGTTGTCTTTGACTGGGGGCACACAGACCAGGGTTGCCAGGTTGAGGTAAACAAACCCTTCCGCGCACCTATTCCACCCTTTGACTGACCTCTGTGGTGACTGTCCAAAGGTCACCACACTAATGCGGCTGCTCCATGGAGCATGCCTCAGGGCAGGGCACCTGGGCTCCGCAACGTCAGAGAGCTGCCATCGATCACAACAGCTCGACTCAGATCTACTGGGTAGGAAATTGGAGCTGACACCATGTTGTAGCCCAACCCAACCCCAGGTGGGTCCCTGATGTTTTGACCCTAAACGTATACTCTCCTCCTGGCCAATCCACTTCTCCTGTCAGGGGTCCGTTTGACAAGTTTGTGGAGTTGTGGAAGAAAACTTGAAATTGGGTGTTATTTCTTTTAATAATTTGGTGATAATCCACATTGTGGATTAAGCTATTCCCTTTGCTTCATCACCAGGTCTCTTCACAGCCAGCAGCTCTCCCATTACCTAATGTCTTTGTCCAATATCACTGCCAAACAGACTGGTCAATTCATCACTCAGACAATGACATTTTTCGGTTGCCAATTACCCTCCACCTTCCAAGCCCCCGTGGTTGTGTGTCACTGAATCGACCTCAAATATATTTCATTTCTAAAGAACCCATTCTTTTTATTTGGCGCCCTACTTCTGAATATGGCACATAATCACCTGAACCCATTTACCCTCGAGTGAAAATTGGAGAGAGAGAGAAAAACGAGGACAGGACTTTTCTTTTTCCATTTCCATCAGAGCACCTCTTCCAGACAATGCCTAAGCCTTACCTTTAGCACTTCAGCTCCCAGTGTTATAAATAATTCAGCTGAGAGCTAAAATTACTTACTCTCTGTCTAAATTGTGCAGTGGGCTGACCTAGATTTGGTGGCTATCTAATCATTTAGTCTTGGAAGAGGCTGAGAAGGATGAGGAACATGAGGAACATGGAGAACCCAAGAACAGAGAAGATGGATGCGCGAGAAGGGATGTTGCTCTATCGCAAGAGAGATGGCGCTATCTGGCCAGTGGTGCAACATGGGAAATGTAGTCTGCCTGTCCATCTGAAGAGCAGACCCATATAGGTGGGGGCTGTACAGTGCTCAGGTTGCTCTGACTCTCTGATGTGTGTGTGTGTGTGTGTGTGGAGAAGGGGGGCAGGGAGACGAATCTTCAGACACCCCGCTGTGGAGACTCTGGTTCCAGTTTTACGGCTTAGCCGTCTCCACTGTATTGGCCACCTTGCTCTGCTGGAAGCCCCGTGGCTGTCTAGGGTTGAGGGGTGAGGGTGGTGGTGGGGAGGGTCTCCCCAGAGCCAGCCTCCGTGGGCATCCCAAACGGTCTGGTCTGGATGGAGAGGCGTCAGGAGCCCCCTCCAGACGGGGGCTGGGCGAGGGGGCTCGGCGGGCGGCCGCCACCTCTGGGACGGTGCAGACTGGAGATAAGAACGACGAGCCTTTGTCACATGGCTCTGGGGGCGTGGTTATCTGCTGATAGCCCTCCTCCCTGTCCCTGATTATACAGAGAATCCTGGGCAGCCCCTTTTACATAGCCTGTCTAAGCCCCGTTACACACAAACACACACACACACTCGCGCATAAGTACAAATACACCATACAGATACACACCCATGCACACACCACACACCACACACACACACACGGACACAATCAAGCCAGACGCACGTCCACCACCCCAGACACAGACAGCGTCCGACCCACCAGCTGTGTGAATGATCTGGCTGGTCTGAGGTGCAGGGCTCAGAGGAGCCTCAGATGCAGAGCCTGGCCCGAGGGTGTGGAGGAGGGTTCTCCCCAGGTCGCAGACCCCCAGGAGGCTCTCAGGGGGGAGAGGGGCCAGACTCCCAAGTCATCGATACAGCCCCAGGCCTCTTTGATCTATCACTGTAGGCTTCCTGAGGTAAACACAGACTAATTGTCTGGTCCAGGCCTGAGATGCTTATCTGCGTCTGCCTGTCTGTTCCCTCTCCTAAATACGCTGCCTCGGTGGTAAAGAGAGGGGTTGACCTCCAGTTCCCTGTGGCTTCCTAACCTGCGCTGGTACAAGAAATGGGTCTACATTTCCCACCTACTGCAACCCCCCCCCCCCCCCACACCCCCACCCCCCCTCCCGCTATCTTTAACCTCTCAGAACACTGGTCAAGGTAGACCTGTTATCTGTTGACCTTTTATAATCCACCTTTCCAACTTCACAATTAATGGAAACCTGATTGAAGGAAGGTAAATTGTTACTTATCACCCCTTTAATGTTGAGGCAAACTTTTATCTTTTAATTACTCATGAACTATTTCAAACTGCTTTGTCTCTTTCGGCAAATTGGAAAATAATAAAAAGAAGAATATCAGACAAGTGTCGAGAGCTCTTGAGAAACAAAGTGAGTTGGCTACGCAAGCTCCTTTGTCCGTCTGTAGTCCTAATTATTTTTCAATCTTTGATTTCAATTGCCAATAACAACCCTTTCTTTGTTTGCGTGCCAAAGACAAAAAGGACTTGAACAGTTTCTTTTCTTCCCCACAAATAATATCATTGCAGAATGTTGAGAAGATACAGGAGACCCGAGTGAGAAAGAGCGCGAGAGAGAGAAAGAGAGAGAGAGAAAGAGAGAGAGTGAAAGAGAGAGAAAGAGAGAGAGAGAAAGAAAGAAAGAAGAAAGAGAGAAAGAGAGAGAGAGAGAAGAGAGAAAGAGAGAGAGAGAAAGACAGGTTCAGGGCTGGTAGCTGCGAAGCGATCAGAATGCGGGGCTGGGGTCGCTGGTGATAATGGCTCCCTTTTGATGTCCCCAGAATAAATATTGGTGTTGATATTGTGCAGGGGGCAGGTGGGGGTTAATGGACCTATCTTTATGACCCCCTCCAGAGAGAGCCTGCTGAGGCGGAGAGGGGGGTAGGGGGGGTGAGGGGGGGGGGGAGCGGCATGCCTCCCTCTACCCCCCGGGTCCAGGGAGATCAGAGAGGGTGGTCTCAGGGGGGCCATAGCTCTTCCAGGGGAGACGCTCCTCATCACAAGCCTGATTGGGTTTAGTCCTGCCTGCGGCTGGAAGCACACAGAGAGATATACTGCATCAATATACTGCCACCGCCGAGGCTGCTGGAGCCCTGATGCCTTGGCCTGGAGGACACTCGATTGGACTCCCCAGTCTCCAGCCCATCTACATGCTGATAGACTCCCGGAGGTCTGGCTGCCGAGCAGAACAGGGAAGTGTAGGGTGGTGCGGAGTGCATCAGAACAAAGTAGAGCAGATCAAAGCAAAACGGAACAGGGGAGAGTAGGTTAGTGCTAGGATGTGTCGTACAGAGTACGGCAGAGACAAGTAGAGCAGGGTAGAGCAGAAGAGGGCAGGGCGGAGCAGTCCTGTGTAGACCCAGGATGGCATCAGCTTTGTCCTCTGGTGTGGTGTTCCCCCCCCCCCCCCCGAAAAAACGCAATCGGACCCCGTTCCCATCGAATGGAACAACATCTGCTTAATATCACGTTTACAACAGCACCACACAGTACAGCCCAGGAAGCTATGAACGACTCCTAAAACACGCTTCTCGGAACCCTTCTCCGCGCTTCTCCTGTGAAGCTGGGGTTTGAAGTCGTTGTCATCCAGGTCGTCCCCGAGTCGAGGAGTGGAACATGTCGTTATCGCGCGATGGTGGGACTGGCCCGATCCCAGCAGAGCTGGGGGGAACCCGCGGCGTCGACTCCACTCTGTCACTCGGTGTGACAGACGCGCCGACACCGCGAGAGGCGCCCCCTGCTTGTGGCGTGCGGGGGGGGGGGGGGGGGGGGGGGGGGCGTGCGAGGGGATCACAGCCCTGTCGCTGGCTGTCACTCCGGCTTTGTCTCCGTCGTGCCCTGACGCGGGCAGGGGGAGCGCGTCACCGACGGTGACAGGTGACAGGTGGAGAGACCCAGACATGACGCTGCTTGGGTTAAAAGCACCGCGCAGACACGCAAACATAAATACAAACACAAACACGAGCGCTCGCAGGGGTCGTGCTGCTCCACAGGGCTTGAAAAGGGCTTTGTGGTTCCGTGACAGAGTCGGCAAGCGACAGACTCAGAGAAAGGGGACTGACACATCTGAGGATGTCGTTTGAATAATGCTTTCAGAAAAGACCGGATTATACAAGCACAGCCTGTGTTTGCTTATTTGTTGCCGCAATACTTTCGACTGGCAATAAATTAAGAGTGCTTTTTTGGCATGTTAAGAATAGTTCTAATAACATATATGAACACGGGCTATATCGTAATCTATAATTGTATTTATATGTAATAGATCATAGATTTATAGGATAGGCATGGTTTCAATTTTCTTTGAGTGTTTGGGCATGTCATGATTTAGTACCATCACCAAGAAAACGGAGAGAGCCATCACAAAACAAAGGGAAATCGAATTACAGCCAACATATGTGAGGAACAAGACCCAATAAGGGATCAAATTTACGACTCCCTTTGTCGCTCAATAGCCTTTTAACGGTCATTATTACCAGGACCCGCGGTCCCAAATCGAGAATCAAACCTTCACTCTCACTTGAACCTTATCCCCCATCCTGGAGGTCGCTCCTAAATCGCTCCATTTGACCTGTATCTCCCATTCCATTACCCAGCATTCCCAATGGGGACAGTAACATTCCCCCAGCACCTGACCTCTGACCCCAGCCCCGTCAGGAGAGCAGCGTCAAACCGGGGGGTCTTACGGCCACGCCTGACCCCAGCGGCCACGCTCTCTGAGTGGGAGCAGTGGATTCATGTTGATACCTGGGTAGATTCTTATAACCCCATCATCTTCATGGATGGCTTCCTGAGGTGTGATAATCTTCTTTACCTGTCCTAAACGTCTATAATAAACTACACTGCACTACACTACACTAAATTAAACTACACTCTACTATGCAATTTACAGTAAATGGACTGCATTTATAGAGCGCGTTTTCTACCTTAGCGGCACTCAAAGCGCTTTACATTTTGCCTCTCATTCACCCAATCATACTCACACATACGCATACCGACAGCGGCTGCCATGCGAGGCGCCGGCCTGCCCATCGGGAGCAACTTGGGGTTCAGAGTCTTGCTCAAGGATACTGCGGCCGCCAACCTTGCGATTAACAGACAACCCTCTCTACCCCCTGAGCCCCAGCCGCCCCAGTATGCATTATAAAAAACGAAACTATACTGTACTGCTATATACAGTCGTAACCTTCACTAAACTATACTATACTATGCTACACTATGCTACACTATACAATACACAAGGGTGATTCTACTTGACAACAGCCACAGCCATCATATACAGGATAAATTAAGTTTGTTCAGATTAATTAACTGGATTTGTGCAGATTGTTGAGAGAGAGAGAGAGAGAGAGACACACAAAGAGAGAGAGAGAGAGAGAGAGAGAGAGAGAGAGAGAGAGAGAGAGAGAGAGAGAGAGAGAGAGAGAGAGAGAGGAGGTGAGGGTAGGCAGCTAAGGGGGGACACACAAAGAGAGAGAGAGACAGAGAGAAAACTGGAGAAACACTGTCTACAGCTGCAGGTAGAATATACTTCAAGTAAAAATGACATGCATGCATGTAACTCCTTTAACATGCATTGAACTCACTCAGCAACATTCCAGTCCAACTTGCGTCCATTTACACCCATGAAGAGCTCAAACACCCTAATGTGCTGACTGGGCCTTCAAGTCACCACAACTCCCCCCATCACATCTCCCCCTATTCTGTCTGGCCTTCATGTTGTTTGTCCTATGATGCTGCGACCTGAATTTCAGATCCGCACGGATCCAAGGAGCCCAGAACCACGTCCAGAACCAAGCCTATTGGACAGCAGGCGGGCAGTGCGATCAGAGGCAGGGGCAGCTTCAGGACCGGCCCATACCTCAGCACGACATCAGGAGGCAGCAGTGCGATCAGAGGCAGGGGCAGCTTCAGGACCGGCCCATACCTCAGCACCACATCAGGAGGCAGCAGTGCGATCAGAGGCAGGGGCAGCTTCAGGACCGGCCCATACCTCAGCACCACATCAGGAGGCGGGCAGTGCGATCAGAGGCAGGGGCAGCTTCAGGACCGGCCCATACCTCAGCACCACATCAGGAGGCAGCAGTGCGATCAGAGGCAGGGGCAGCTTCAGGACCGGCCCATACCTCAGCACCACATCAGGAGGCAGCAGTGCGATCAGAGGCAGGGGCAGCTTCAGGACCGGCCCATACCTCAGCACCACATCAGGAGGCGGCAGTGCGATCAGAGGCAGGGGCAGCTTCAGGACCGGCCCATACCTCAGCACCGACATCAGGAGGCTGAGGGAAGTGTGAACACAAACATCCTGTTGGTTGAATGCCCACTGAGCTGCGTGTGTAGCTACAGAAATATGGGCTCCTTTTTCCGTGTTCGTTCTTTCTTTTCTCACATATTTGTGTTTTGTTTTTGTGAATGAATCAAATGTGTGGGAGGTGTTTTCTCATCATGTGCAAAAGTGAAGGTTTGTGGGTAGCAGGGAAAGGCCTGTTAGGTTAGACTCTCGGGCTTTTGAATGATGGGACTGTGACTGACGAAACACTGCGAACCCCCCGGTGGACCTTCACGGAGAGGACAGAGGGGAAAACGACAGATGGCAAATGTTTTGCCTTTTCAATACCCTGTCTGTCTACTATCAAACCCTTCTTACCTTGAAAGGTCAGAGGAGAAGAGAGACAGAGAGAGACAGAGAGAGAGAGAGAGAGAGAGAGAGAGAGAGAGAGAGAGAGTGAGACAAAGAGAGGTTTGAACTCTTGAAACTCGAAAGAGGCAACGGGGAGAAAAAAGGTTTCCTGCCTTCCTCTCCTTACAGTGCTCCTTCATAACCATTAGCTGCGTGATGACACAAGCGGATATTCAGATTGATTTACCGTCGCCATGGGAACACTTGACCGGGGAGAAAGTTCCTCTTACTGAAGATTCATTCACTGTCATTAATGAAAGCACTCCTACCCCAACATCTCACCAAAGGAATATCCACCTTTTTATATTTCCGTTTTGATTGCAGTAATGGTCTTATTTATGGGCTCACAGTTCCAATCAGGCACTGATCTGAACCTCTGCAGCCTCAAACTCATAGGCCACGAGCATGCTGGGAATTAATCTAAAGATCTTCTGATCCTACTCTCATTTTTCAAGAGTAAAGGTTCCACCAGAATCAATGAATGAGTTAAGGAAATGCCAAACTGCAAGATAAAGCACAATTTGTCTGGAAACCCTTGGCAAAAACCCTTGGGAGAGAAAATACCCAGACAAACTTTAGGAAAGAAAAAGGAAGGATTGTTGTGAGCAACTTTCTTCAGCGAGGAAACGCTACTTCCAAATAGACCAGCGACACAATGAGATCCACATTATCCATTCTGCTTAGGAAGGTAATCTCTTTGCTGGAGGGAAAACGAACACACTCATTACTATCTACCATCACCATTACTGCCACGGTCGCGCAGAGGAGCAGCCTGATTGGTTGGATCAAAGGTGTCATCAGTAGAAACCCTGAGCAAGCCTAAGGAGTCTGATCAAAGGCCCCAAAGCCTTCCAGCCACCCCAGCGACGTGATTACCATGTCAGAGGAAGGCTTGGGACCTCCCCCCATCCAGCCTGAGTGCGTGATTAAGCCCTCTATGGGCTGCATGGGTTCAGCTTGGGCTAGCCAGGCCCGGGTTTGTACAGCCAGGTCATTTAGCCTCCCTGAGCTAAATGGAAGTGGACACAGTGTGACAGTGACGCACGAGGTTATGGCGTCTAATCATAACGGAGGGCGTGCGGATGGGAGTTGTTTGAGGGGGTAAGTCCTTCCCTAGATGCTCACCTTTGACCTCCATGGAAGAGAAGAAAAAAAAAGCGATGACCCGACCACCATTTCCCCACTGGTGATTCATTCCCTCTTGCCAAACCCTCTTTCTGCACAGGCACCATGTGTACACACAAAAAAAAACACACCAGTTGTCGTGGAAACAGTACCCCCCCCCCCCCCCACCCCCGATCAAGATTGGCCCACTGGGGGATGGGTGAGGGTCCCAAGCGGTTGGGTTAGGATCCTGTGCAGGCGTTGAGAGAGGGGGTAGGGTGGGGGGGTAGGGTGGGGGTGGGGAGTCATCATTAACCCCTGGGGCGAGAGCAGAGCCAGGCTGATGTTTAAAGGTGAACCCAAGCAAGTCGCACATGGAAGGGAATGGAAGGAAGAGGAGGGGGGGGGAGGGTGGGAAGGGGTGGAGGTAATCATAGACATGTGGGCTCACAGTGAAGGTGGGGGGGGGTCTACCAGCAGCAGCAGTGTCTGGAGCACGGATGTCTCAGCGGCAAAGACGACAAGGGCTGGACGCCCCTGGCGGAGGCCCTTCCAGATCCCTGGGACGTGCCCTCATCCCACTGACTCACCGTGACCACTGACGTGGTGTGGCTCCAGAACAAAGGACTCGGAGGAGCCCAGAGTGCTGAAGATGGCCCACTCTCTCTGGGGCTCAGAGCGAGGCCCGACTCCAAGCAGTGAGTCAGAGGAGGCAGCCAGAGGCTTCCAGCCCAGCTGCACTCAGGAGAGGAGGAACCCAAGGCGGTGGAGAGGCCGCCCCCCGCCGTAAGCCCCGGAGTTAGGAGGAGCGGCCCAATGAATCCCCTCACCCTCATCCCCGACGTCCGTTATCCTCCTCTGTCATAAACTTGGCCGTGGTCAAGATTTACCATCGTCTCCCTGCTCTCTCTCCCATGCTATTCTCTTCTAATTGCGTCTGCGTCCAAGACCTTGACCAGTTCTTTTCAGGATCTTGGCAAGACCACGTTCCACATATTGACTGCGGGCTAATAATAACAAAAACTATTCACCCGTGGTATATTTAAAAAAGAAAAGGTTTCACCCTGATGGTGGATTTGGAAAAAAGCTAAGTCATTTGACTTTGTTCCACTGAATTACAATCCTCAGAGACCAGTTGCCTTCATTTAACCTGGGGTGTTTTAAGACTGTCAATTTTCCTTTCCATCAAAACAAAGACGTACCAATTATACAAAAAAAGATTTATATAAAACATAATTCTTTTTAAACCTTTGGCTCACGTTTGGGTCTCATTTGTATTCATTGATATGTGTAATATAGGCTAAATTTACTGGAGGCAATATTCATACCACTCCAAGATAAAAACAGAACAAAATATCTATCTGAGGGTATCAGTCCATGATTTGAAGATGACCTGACCATTTTCCACAAGCATCAAATCTGGGAAAAATCCCTTATTGGGCCAATTCGGTTAGCTGGGAAACAGCATGACAGGCGCAAGCTGAGGTTACGAACTTGAGGTCCCTGTCCTTTCTGACAACACACAGCTGTGTCCTCTGCTCTCTGTCCTACACGGAGGGAACACTCCGCCCACATAGGGACACAGGAGGAGCTTTCGCAACCAGAGTCCGAAAAGCAGGGTCACAGAACGCAGAGAAGATGAAAAGCAATCAAGAGGAGAGCCAGGACTGTTCAGAGCGCGGCCTGCTCTCGCGAAATGTCATTACGTCGAAAGACTGCAGGTCCGCCGTTGCCTTGTGGAATTGGTTCCTTTATGGTCCCCTTTTCATTCCGTGTTGTTCTTCCAAATTTCATTTCAGCTCTGTGCGGGAGGGGGGGGGGGGGGAGGGGGGGGGGGGAGGGGGGGGGGGGAGGGGGGGGGGAGGGAGAAGGAGGAGGTGGGTTGCATAGAAACAAAATAGCTTGAGTGATCTATGTGTGTAGCTTGTCTCTGTGGTGGACCCCATCTCACCTTGGCTGATGTGGTGTTGTGCGGTCGATCTCCAGAGCTATGGTTTAGCATGTACTGGGAGTTAATGACTGACACGACATGCTACCGCATCGTAGTGGTGGAATGTACCGGATCAACTGAATTGTAGAACTTCACTCCTATCAGTAGACTATCCTTCTCTTCAATCCATCTCCACCTGTCTAACAGCGCAGGTTTAGCTTTGTGCAGTAGCTTCCGACCTAGAAGCACCAGCTGCAAATAGGCAAGTGATCATTGCTCAATAGTTGTCAAAGTAAAATATTCAGCTGCCACTTTTTCCACCGGCCCTGACAAAACAAGGAAACAGAGACATCCGTCTGCTAACAATGAGACGCAGACGTGAACTTCACGCTTGGTTGACTCCCATTAGGTAACGCAGCCCAGCCAAGTGCAGGGGAAGGAGGGATCTGCCTCCAAGGGTTGCCTCTCTGCAATTTGGCTGATTAGTAGAGCAATCCTGGTTTTTACAGGAAGTTTTGTTTGATCTGACAGCTTAAATACATAATACCAGCAGAGAGGGAGGGAGGGAGGGAGGGAGGGAGGGAGGGAGGGAGGGAGGGAGGGAGGGAGGGAGGGAGGGAGGGAGGGAGGGAGGGAGGGAGGGAGGGAGGGAGGGAGGGAGGGAGGGGATGGAAAATAAGAAGGAGAAGGAAAAGAGGGAGGCATCGTTTTCTGACTGTCGTTACCGTTACCCCTCTCTTGATCTCTTTCTTCCCCCTTTTTATTTCTCAATATTTGATTTATTTCTCTTATTTGACTATATATTGGAGAACATGTCCCGCTCTCTCAGAATGCTACTGTATCTTTGGTGGTCTGGCACTGATGGTCAGAGTGCGTCACTTCTCCCTGACCCCCCCTGGTCTAGCAGCACACCAGTGTAACCACAGCCCTCGCATGCCCGCGCCACCCTCCCCTGCCCCTGCTCCCGACAAATAGTTTCCACCATCACGCCGGCAAAAGAGCTTCCATTTAAGAGGCATGCAATTAAAGCCAGACCTTTTTTTATAAACAACATGCCTCTAATATGGACCCCCCTAGGCATTTATGATGCATAAATGACTCGAGAAACACCGTTAATTAAACATATGAGTGAAGGCTGACTACACAAGCGCGCAGCTCCACTGCAGGCTAATGGGTGGATGGCGATGTCTGCTTGCAGGGGAGAACGAGGCGACTTGGGTCTGCAGGCCCACACAGGCCGACGCTTTCCTCATGTGTTTGCCGAGGGCAGGGAAGGGCGGGGTGGAGACGTTCATGGGCATTCTGCACTGGGCAACTGCTGGCTGCTCGGTTGGACACCATCACCCAGCCAAGGCTACAAGCATGGAGGTTAACTTGACGCGTTGGACCGTCATGTTGCAAAAGGTTCATGCCAAGAGCGAGATGGGTTTGTTTTGAGAACCGTCACAGAAGCTCTCGTCACAAGCTCTGTGGATCGACACATATACCGTACACTGCACACACACACACATGCACTCACGCTCTCACAAACACACTCAAAACACACACACGGGCGAACACACACACACACTGAAACTGATCTGCAACACATATGGCGAGCAGAATCTTCTAATTGTTAAGAGACAACATGCTTCAGTCTTCCACATCTGAGAGCTGGTTGACATGGTTAGAGGCAAGAGCCCGCTCATCCCCAAATAGCCTCCAACATGGCGGGGCTTAGTGGAGAATGAATCCCAGCCCTGCTACCACTAATGACCATGTGATGAGTCATTTGGGCCAAACTGCCTTGTTGTGGCTGAGATGGCAGATTGCAGATATTTCCCCTTAATGCCTCTGGACAAAGCAACCAGGCTACAAGCTCTATAAATGTCCAGTGGCCAATCCCACCAGAGATAGCTCAACGCCACATGTTTCGGCTCCAAAACCAGTTAGTCCATCCTCCGCAGACTCAACAAAAGTCACGTTTTTGAAAGAGAGTTCGGAAATGCCACGCGCTTAACGGACATTCCACGTTTTCGATCCGTTGGTGTGTCATGATGCATCCTTCGTGACTGTAGCAACTACAAAAAACTACAACTCTGGAACCTAATTTACCTCAGTAATTCTAGTTCAGGTACTTTCGACACTGTATTCCTTCTGAGGGGGTGTTCCGGGACACTGCAGTCTGCAGTCAAGAGGCCTGCACAGTGTTCAGCCGACCCAACGGGGTTCTGCTGCAGTCCATCCAGACGCCTGTTAGATGACTCTGTCAACAGAAGACTGAACCTCGGAACCCGTTAAGTGGTCAGGTGATGCCGGGGCGGCCGTCTGCAATGGAAACTGCGAGCAACGTAAACATTGACACAGGCCCTGATGAGACCTCCACGCATCCGGCGCACCTCCTGCACCATCCATCCCAATCACGCGCTCCCCCAGCGCTGCTCGACGACGCTCGCCCGGCAACACGTCCGACATCCGTTACGGTGGAAATGGCGCGAGGGGGTTAAATAGCGACGGGGACCCCAGGGCGAACGAAAAAGAAGAGAGTGAGAGGGAAAAAAGAGGAGTCTTCCACCAGCATGTTTTTTAGTGGGTTAAGGTTAATTTGTGGTAATTGTTTAATTGCAGAGAGGGGAAGGGCTTGAGGCCATTTGGCAGGCAATGACAGACAGACGTTGTCATGGCGAGAGGGAGGCATAGGCTTCAGAGCAACGGGTGCGTCACGGAAATTCGAAACAGACACCTTCGGAGAGACTTAAAGGAATTTGCAGAAACATGTTTTATTTGCCTGTTTGAATAAGGTTTATGAAAGATTAATTGCAGTAGACTTCATAATATGGGTCAGATGTGTCAGTTTATTCTAGGTTGTTCTACATAAACTGCATGCTGGAACACATGAAGAGAGAGAGAAAGAGAGAGGGAAGACATGGAGAGTACGATTACGTAAGAGAAATAAACAGAAATAAACACAGAGAAAGAGAGAGAAAGGGAGATATATGGAGAGGGGGAAAAAACTCAAACGAGAGGGAGAGAGAGAGCAATAGAGAGAGAGGAAGAGTGATATAGAGAGGTAGAGAGAGGCAAAGAGAGAGAGAGAGCGAGAGAGAGAGAGAGAGCGAGAGAGAGAGAGAGAGATGGAAAAAAGAGAAGGAGAGGAAGTGTGCTGGAGAGGGAGAAAGAAAGAAGAGGGACAGAGAGAAAGAGATAGAGCGAGAGAGAGAGAGAGAGAGAGCGAGAGAGAGAGCGAGAGAGAGAGAGAGCGAGAGAGAGAGAGAGCGAGAGAGAGAGAGAGAGAGCGAGAGAGCGAGAGAGAGAGAGAGAGAGAGAGAGAGGGAGGAACAGACGTCTGTGGATTATTCTGGCAGAACGAGAATGGGGGAGGAGAAAGAAATCTCCCTCATCCCTCCCGCTGCCAATTTGAAAGATTGTTTATGTTCCCATTAAAGTGATTTAATTGTCATTTACATCATGATGGAAGACATGGCCCTTGATCCCGAGGTTGTGTCTTATTTGTTGCTTTTTAACATGCAATTTGAACGGCCCCTTCATGTGGATTCCTTGCAGTGTGTTCTGGTCCTTCAAATATAGACAGAGACCAAACCACAGTCAGAGATGTAATAACCGCCACGGAGTGCAGTCATAAAGAAGCACATCTCTCATTCCTAAACACAGTCGCTCACTGTTCCACCGCACACTGAATATTTCCTCCCCTCAAAGACTGTGGCTTCCACCAGTACCCCACATTATATCAGACAACAAGAAGATCCAAGGACCGCGTCCAGAAAGCTGATGACAGGAAAGAGAATTATTTTCATGCACACAGAATCCGTTTTCATCGCAGAAACAGATAGAAGACGCCATCCAATTCAAAACGGAGCAGCCCGCCGAAAGACATCTTTGTTTTGTCTTTCACATCCGAGGGATTCCAACGGCTTTCCGATCATGACTTATGCAGTGTGTGGAACCCCACAGAGACCCAACAGACGACGCTCTCACAGGCTCGGCGTTCTCGACGTTCCATCAGATCATGATACTCCCGTTGCCAGAGAACAGGCCCCTGCTGAAAGTAGAGAGAGAGAGAGAGAGAGAGAGAGAGAGAGAGAGAGACAGAGAGAGAGAGAGAGAGAGAGAGAGAGAGAGAGAGAGAGAGAGAGAGAGAGAAGAGAGAGAGAGAGAGAGAGAGAGAGAGAGAGAGAGAGAGAGAGAGAGAGAGAGAGAGAGAGAGACTGGGGCGGGGTCTTTGTTCCGCCACAATGGCCGCCCCGCGCATTACTCAACAGTCGATGACTGAGCGCCGGATTAGAAACGGGAGGCTTTTGTTGGCAGGACCCGCGCTGGAGAGCCAGTGAATGGAAACACAGTGAAAGGGAGGAGGGAGATTGAAGGGTAGAAGGGGGGCTTGTCGAGTGTTCCACCACTGTAGCATACAGTGTCCTGCACCTCCGTCTTTGGGCTGGCTGGCTGGCTGGGAGGTGAGTACACTCTCTCTCTCTGGATGTTGGCTGCAGATGGATGGTCGGTGAAATGAGGAGGCCAGGGCGGCCAATTGACCGTTTATCCACAACGATCCCACATGTAATGAGGATTTATCACAGGAAACAATCACCTGTGGGCCAATAAAGAACTTTCGAGCAAAGAAAGGTGCTTACTGAAAGACTTAATTACAGATGTGTATTACTGCAGGCCTGGAGTCAGTGGTCCATCACATCCTACTGCTCGGTGGTCAAACGAATGACAGGGTAGCTTACAGAGTGACTCATATACGATTGAGAATGTATAAGTAGGTACAAATATAGTTTCCATAGAAAACTTTCCTTCCAGGGTACAGCATGAGAGGATCTAGGCTCAACATAGAATACTAGAGTGTATATTGCCTATCCTTGAAAGGGTGTACCATGACAATATCGTAACTCTTCATAAACTGCAAGGTCACTGCCGACTCCTTGCTGTCTCAAGTTAGATGCCACATGTCACATGCACAGAGCTGCGTGAAGTTCACTAGATGACCTTTGACCTTGGCACAACGGGAACCGTGCTGAACCAAAACGTTCCACCATCACCACTCAACCCTTCCTAGATTGGCTGGGTGGAGCCATGATGGAGAAGAGTACCTGTGGGCATTGTCGTTCCTGAAACTTTCAGGTGGACTGTTCAGGAAACCGGGACTAATCGCCCTGTTGTGATTGTTTACAGGAACACAGGCCGGAAGGAAGGAAGGGATATTTGGGGGTCTCTTCATGTGCATGAGTTTACCTCCAGCCAGACTTCCAGGCCCTGGGGGAGAACATATGTGCAGACTGGGGCTCCACATGTGCTGGTCCTGGTCTGGTGATGAGCCTGTGTTAGACCCAGGCTGGGGCTCCACATGTGCTGGTCCTGGTCTGGTGATGAGCCTGTGTTAGACCCAGGCTGGGGCTCCACATGTGCTGGTCCTGGTCTGGTGATGAGCCTGTGTTAGACCCAGGCTGGGGCTCCACATGTGCTGGTCCTGGTCTGGTGATGAGCCTGTGTTAGACCCAGGCTGGGGCTCCACATGTGCTGGTCCTGGTCTGGTGATGAGCCTGTGTTAGACCCAGGCTGGGGCTCCACATGTGCTGGTCCTGGTCTGGTGATGAGCCTGTGTTAGACCCAGGCTGGGGCTCCACATGTGCTGGTCCTGGTCTGGTGATGAGCCTGTGTTAGACCCAGGCTGGGGCTCCACATGTGCTGGTCCTGGTCTGGTGATGAGCCTGTGTTAGACCCAGGCTGGCAGCAGGCGGGAGAGGCTGCAATGCCCCTCCTCCACTCTCCTATCTATCTATCTATTTATCTATCTATCTAACTTGCTTTTTAAGGTTTCCCTCCCTCTCTCCCTCTCTCCCTCCCTCCCTCCCTCCCTCCCTCGCTCCCTCCCATTTCCCTCTGTCCCTCTCTCCCTCTGTCCCTGTCTCCTAGGCAGCATGTAAGGAGCTGACAGTGATATTTACTGGTGATTAAAGCATTAGCCGTGAGCAATTAAAGCCTTGCCTCGTGCTCTGATCTGCTTTGATGAGCAATCTGTGATTACAGCTCCGCTCACTTGGGAGGGAAAGTGTGCGTCTGTGTGCTTTTACGTGCGTTAGTGTCTGTACGCGCCCCGACGCGTCACCCCTGCTGGCGCGACGGGGCCGAAACTCTGCCCACCAGCCACGCGGCGCTCCAACCCGCCCCTACCCGGCTCCCCACCCAACACCCACACTACTAACGGTCCTAAAAGGGTGGGGTTGAATAGTTGGAAGGACGACACGCGGGAAAACGACCGTCCCAGCCAAAGCAGCATGGAGGGGAAAACTGGTTGGAGGACAGAGAGACCAGTGAGCAATTTGTCTCCCCTTCTGTGAGTTACCAAAGGCCAGAGCCAGCCACTGTCTCTAGAAGGGAACCAGGCCATCGTGGCTCGCTCTCAGCTATTTGGACACGCTAAGTGACTCGAGAAGGGGAAAAAAAGCATCCAGCGCCAAAACCCAAACGTCTTCTGGGGTATGGAGCGCGGCTGGGAAATCATGGGTGTTCCATCAGCGCACTGTTTCAAAGACTCACAGACTGACACAGGGCGCCCCGGAGACGTATGAATATCTCAAACGAGACCGACTTCTCTTAGAAGTAGGCTGCGCTGCTGTCCCATTCGAATCATCGCCTTTCAAGCTCAGACTGGGTGTTCACAGACGAGCTAGTGACCTATGAAGCTACGAGCTGCGAACACAACGTGTTCGGATCTCCCCTCGCGGCCACCAGCTGTAGCAAGATTTTAAGGTCAACCTGGTTGAGCAGATCCTAACTTAAAAGGCCTTTCGAGTTCCCCTCCAAGAAGCAAAGTCGTGTTCGCAGTCGTTTTTTCTCTTTCTGCCCCGCCTTTTCCCATGACTCCTGTAGCACTCTGAGCTTTTCTTTTGATAAAAAATGTATATGAGCATGGACGGCATGCAGGCAAATTGTGTGATGGTGCCTGTTCTTGTCTTGAAGCAGGACTGGAAGGTTTTCCTGTGGAGGCTGGCATTTCCACCACGCTGTTTTCTTTCATGCCCCGGAGGGTTCCGCGAAGTGAAGGTGTGTGTCATGAGAATGTGACCATTGGCACACTGGTATTAGATGAATCACGGGCTAAGCTCTGCTTAATGAGTATTGTACGGATGCACGCAAACACATCATACACACGCACTTCACTCATATCGCCATTTTCTCTCGCACGCACACAAACACACACGTAAAAAATGAGAGAGCTTGTCGACCGGAACGCACATCGCAGAACCGTGATGTCACAGACAGTCAGCACCATGACAGAAGAGAAGCAAAGCATCCTGGGAAACGAGAGAGCGAGAGAGCCCATGGGAAAGTGTGCTTGGTCAGTGACGTCAGCGGGAACACACCGCAACATCAAAGGCCGAGAGAGAGGGAGAGAGAGAGATTGAGAGAGAGGGACAGAGACGGACAGAGGCGGCGAGAGAGAGAGAGAGAGAGAGCGGGAGAGGATGAGTAGAGACAGAGCCTAGTGTCCCTGTGTGTTCCCTCTCTCCGTGTGGGGATAAGAGAGGTATGGCTAACATCTCTCCTCGAGCCTCAGACAATGCCAGATGATGTCAGACAACGACAGGCCGTCTGCTGGGCTCTCCTCCTTTCACATCCTGTACCCTCATGACCACTTAAGTCAACCAGTCTGCTGGATCAGAGATGCTCGTTCAAACAGACTAATCACCAGAGGGGACTTTGAAGATGCATACGCAGTGTGTGTGTGTGTGTGTGTGTGTGTGTGTGGATGAGGCGTCTGCCCCTCAGCCAAGGCGACGGGGGAAGGGATCTCTGGTTAGCCACTGGCACCGTGTTCCAGGCCTCTGAGATTCCTGGCGCTGCCTCGTGTCTTCAGGGGGTGTCTCTGCCTGCCGTCTAAAGGTGGGCCAAGCCCCCTCAGAACGCTGCCCATATGCTCCCCCCACCCCTTACTCCCTGCCCAGCAGCACCCCATCCCCAACACACACACACACACACCCTGGCCGAGGCTGGCCCAGGCTCGGGCCAAGACTCACAATCTGTCTCCATTACACTTCTCTCCCTTCCTCCCTTGGATGCGTCTGTCTTCATCCACGTGGCGTTCTCTCTCTCTCTTTCTCTGTGTCTCTTCTCTCTTCTCTGTGTCTCTCTCTCTCTCTCTCTCTCTCTCTCTCTCTCTCTCTCTCTCTCTCTCTCTCTCTCTCTCTCTCTCTCTCTCTCTCTGTCTCTGTCTCTCTCTCTCTCTCTCTCTCTCTCTCTCTCTGTCTGTCTGTCTCACTCTGTCTCTCTCTGTCTCTATCTGTCTCTCTCTGTCTCTCTCTGTCTCTCTCTGTCTCTCTCTCTCTCTCTCTCTCTCTTGTCTATATCTGTCTCTCTCTGTCTCTCTCTGTCTCTCTCTGTCTCTCTCTCTGTGTGTGCGAACGGATATACAGGAACCACGCTCTCCGAGATCTCTGCACCCCACCCTCCTCTCCCTCTCTCCCTTAGAGAGACGACACCGCCCGGCCTGTCGGACGAGGACGCCCTGAACCTACCGCTCTCCTGCTGAACACAGGGTCGGCCCGTAGACCAGACAACGAGTGGGGGCTTCCTTATCCAACCCCCCCCCCCCCCCCCAATCGCAACCATGTGTGTGCGTACGTGTGTGCCGCCTGGATGCATGTCTAAATGGCTGGGCGTGTCGCTGCGCTCTAGCCGTCCCGTCGTGGATGTCAGGGCCGCGTGTGGGGAGTTGGGGTGTGGCATCAGTGACAACAGAGCGCCATGCCAGGCCATGCCGGGCCGGGCCGGGATAAGGAGGGTGGCAGCTGCACTGAGGGCTCCCCCTGCTTTGTTTCCATGCCATGCTTGGCTGTGCGTACAGGGAGACTCCAGGCTGCCAGGCTCTGGTTGGCTCGGAGGGGCCGGCCCAGCCCACAGTGTGGTACTGATGGCTGCTTATTCAGTTTGAGTGCCCCACTAATAGCTGGGCACATAGTACCCACAAGGAGCCAGGCTCCGACAGCCTAAACCACCCACCGCCAGCTCTCCATAATATAGACTGGCACATACACACAGACACACTCCACATTTTTGTTACATTTTTATTATCTTATTCCATCTCATTTGTTTGGTCTCATTTCATCACAGTATTGGTTAAGAAGAGCTTCTCTTTCAAACTGAAAAAGTATTTAAGAGGCTGTCATTATTCCTATGAGCAAACAAACTGAATATTCTCGAACCTCAAACATAAAGAGACCACATGATAAATCTGCCTGTGCTCGGTCTGTGTACTTTTGGTTTGCTCTCCTGCCCATAGCAACTCAAGAGTTGTCTTTCTGTAGTGGTGAGGGTGTCAAGTCAAACTCAGATGACAACAAATCCTTCCGAGAGTTGAGAGGAGTTAATGAGTAACTATAGGTCAAGCCTGGTGATGTGTGTTCCTGGAGCAGCTGGCGTAGTGTCAGGGTTTGGAGCAGGGCTCTGCCAGGCCTGCGTCACGTTCAAATACTTCCCCCACCTCAAACACTTTCATTAGACCCTGAGTGCTCATTAATCAAAGCACCCCTCTTGGACTTGCTCAAACACTGGGCGAGACCTCACAATGTTTTACTGTGATGTCTCTGCACATACACACACACACAAACACACATACACCTTCATGCAGACATGCACTGACACATCAGCAAACACACACCTGCACAAACACATTTGAGCCCTCCGAACAGTCCCTGTGCACTCAGTACACACATTCACACGGCGTGTTCTCCATATTTTCCTCGTTGTGTAAATCATTAGATGAAAGTTATGAGGTCCTATCAGCACCTGACATCAAACCAGCATGTCTGTTGTGACAGGTCTTAGCGTAGACTTTCACGGGGAAATTCCAGCACATTTCAAACAGCCATCCTGCACCGCCAAAAAAAGCCTTGCCGTGCATGAAGGACGTCACAGTCAGTCAAGTAAATAGTCATGATGTGTTTTTCCTGGCAACGAATCGCACAATTGCTAAATTGAGTTTATGTCATGATCATTTCTATTTGCAAAAGCTCCCCGAAAGCTTCCAATTCCCCCGCGAAGGCGACCGATCGGGAAGACAACGAATGGAAGCAGATGGGTGTCGTTGCACGGGGACGGGTGTCCACAGCCTCCTACACTCGTTCTGTCACCATGCTCACGCTGATCATCCTCTAATACAGACTGTTGTTGCCTCTGACATCATCGATGGCCCTCCTCTCCTGTGTGCCAGACCAAATGAAGTGGTTTTCTGCAACCCGCAGCGCTACACATTATCCCACGTCAAATTGACAATTAAACTTTTATGCTCCAATGACAGCTAAAGCCACAAATCATAAGCTCCATCTTTTATTCATTTTGGCCCACTTCCCCCAAATACGTAAAGACCTGCAGTGTGCAGCATGTCTGAGCTTAATGTCAACTTACGTTTAAGGAAGGAGAAATCCTGGAGCTATTTGCATGATGTTGAGACTTTTCAATCTTCAAAGGGGAATGCCCAGCACAAATCGTTTTTAGTTTGTGTGGGTATATTGTGGTGTGTGTCTGCCTGTATGTACATGTATATGTTTGTGTACAGAGTGCATGTAATGTGTGTGTGTGTGTGTGTATGAATCGTTCAGTCCACTGGAGACAGGGCAGGTTAGCGAGAGGGCCAGAGCCTCTCCAGCTGAATCTCCCGCCTCATTAAACCCACTGTCCTTCACTCAGGGTCTCCATATCAACACACACACACACACACACACACACACACACACACACACACACACACACTGCACAATGAACCACAGACATAAACACAGTCGAGCGGTGCTAACCTTCTGTAACAGATTGAAACAAACCCCCGCCGGCCTCATACACTCCTCCACAGACGCAGGGATACGATTCTACACGTTAACACCATATTCCCAAAAAAACTCCGGTCCTCAGAACATCTTCTTGGGTGTCCAGCGACCGGTGCGTGCATGGGAAAAACCAAAGTCCTGCTACACCTCTGGAGAATGAGAACATCCCAGAAACGCAGGCCTGTAAAAGATCCAGTGTCTTTGAGAGGGAAGGCCAAGCACGCTTCCTGGCACAGAGCACCAGACGGGAGAAAAGACACATTCCTCGCGTGGAACTCACCAGAAATCCTATATCCAACTTTTATACCATCCAACCATTAAAAACCAGAGAGGGGAAATAGATTCCAGAAGCCTTTCTGGGAGAGGAACAGGAGATTCGAGACGAAAAGAATACCCCACAGTTCTATTTTGCCCGCTCTCTTTTCCTTTCCTTCTTTCTTCCAGAGCACGAGAAATAAAATCTTTATCGTGATGTTGAGGAGCCCAGCCGTGTTCTCCGAGGAGAGGGTCTCCTGGGACGAGGGCCAGACAGAAGGACCAGAGGAGAGCCGTCTCTGTCTCCAGACCTACCCCCCCCCCCCCCCCCCCATCACCACACACACACTATCCTGCTCTGCTCTTTGGTCCTTTTTTGGTTGGTCCTCTAGAAAAAAAAATGTCATTATTGTCACACAGGCCTACAGTATTTAAATTGGATGAAAAACAGAACAGACAGGTTTTGATTGAACTGAACCCAATTTAAACCAGATGGTTTCAAATGTACAAAACACAAAGCTGGAATAATGTGGTTTTCACGAGTTCAGTAACGCACCAGCGATTGAATAAGGATATGCTTTTATTGATGCAGGGCTTCTAGCAGAGCCAAGCCTGGTGCAGTTTGCTGGATGCTGGTAGCAGAGCCGAGCCTGGTGCGGTTGGTGGAGGCCGGTAGCAGAGCCAAGCCTGGAGAAGTTTAGTGGATGCCGGTAGCAGAGCCAGGCCTGGGGTCCTGAGGGGGCGAGAGTGTGATCACTGGGATGCACGGGAATGAAGGATGTGAAGGGTGCATGCATAAATACCAGGCATTGAACTCGGGGTGTGGCGGAGAGTCCTAGTGGGTCACGGCCAAATTGGAATGCTTTAAACGAAAGTGTGAAATGTCTATCTGCTTTTGAAAAGGAATATACGAATGGACAGGATTGATCAAACTGGCGTTCACTTACAGAACTCTTTGATTTAGGCCAGTGGGGCTGGTCAGCACAGTGAAAGATGCCAGTTCACAGTTAGATAAGTTAATGTGAAGCAGAGAAGGGTCTGGAAAGCTGGTTGTTCAGCTACACGAGGAGAAGATGCACCAGGGTGGAGACAGCTGTCTGCAGGCAGAGCTGCATCAGCCCAGGATGAAGACGTGGCGAGACAGGGAGGTGATCTGTCAACCGTCCACGGAGAACGCAGTCATGAGACGGAACATAATGCCATTTATCTCCATTTAGTTCATATTAGTCACTGCTTTGATGTGTCAGGATTGCATGTGTGTCAGTGTGTGCGTGCGTGTGTTTGTGTCTGTGTGTGTGTCAATTGACATGACTATAACCGTATGACGATGACCTCATGCTTTCTACTGATGTATTGATGCTATTTGACATGTCATGCATGATAACAACAGGGTTTACTGAAGAATTAACTTGAATGAACTTTTAGTTAAGTGTCTTGTGCGTTCTCTGTCTTTACCCTACCATTTTGACCTTAGTCACAAATGCAATCTAATAGACCTAAAATGTTGCAAAATGTTGTAAAATAAAGTTTGTTTGGAAGCTGTGATGCCTGGGTAGTCAGTTTGCTCAATGACATTGCTGTGTAACCAAAAAACTGGCAAGACAGCCTGAAAAATACCTTGGCTTAATTCCTTGTTCTGAATAAAATTCTACAGGATGTACACAACTCTCAGAAGGTAAGACATTGTTAACATGATAGTAATTTAGGTAGCTGGGGGGGGGGGGGGGTAATGTTTGAAAATGTTTACTCAATGTAAACAATGTAAACATATAATGCTAATTGGGGGTTAGGTTGGTTAATGAGCAGCTTAGGCAAACTAGAATTGTGGCATGGCACTTCAAGCAAAAGCTTGAAATTAGACTGATTACCTATCTAAGTTATTTAAACATAACTACAACAAACATTCTCGTGTTTCCAATGGAGTAATCTTAGCATTCAAAACAAAGTTTTTCCATACTTTTCCCTCTAATTAAACATGCGACCAGCCATAGCTGTGACAGTGAACAGAAGAGTGGCCGACCGCAATAGAGTTGACTGCAGAGAGTTTATACAGCTATGCAGTCACACACAAGAAGCCCTGGAAATGTGTGTGTGTGTGTGTGTGTGTGTAGAGTAGGGCTCCTGGTGTGATCTCTATGAACCATAATGGCCTGCTTCCCGCAGGGAGCAGGAGGGCCTAATGATCACAGACACAGCACACACACACAGCACACACACACACAGCACACACCCACACAGTAGGACACATGCCGAGTAGCATTACACCAAGGAGCCATGTCATTAGGAAGGAGCTGCAAAAAGTCTCATATTTGACCTTGTCCTTAATATAGAACAACACACCAGGTCCCCATAGAAACCACACCGGCAGACAATACGAATGTTACGAAAATATTGAAACTTCAGTCAGGTAGTTCTGGCTGTGCCAACTGACCCACTGGCACACGCAGGCCGCCTTAACGTGGCGTCGTGGTCGCGGATGCACAACGGGGCACTGAAACAGGGGGGGGGGGGGGGGTGGGTGGTGTTGAGGGATAGTCTGCTCCTCCGCCCCCGCCGTGATGTCACTCCATCCATCATCTTCCTGCCGCCACGCCGGGACGCTCCGGAACGTTCTTCGGTTACCCCGGGAGGGCTCCGATGATGACGGGGCCAGACAGAGAGCCAGCAGACGGTGGCTGGGACCGACACAGGAGTGGGGTCGTCTGAGGGAGGTGGAGGACACTCGATCGCGTGCTCTTCTGCCAATATATATACACCGTGTGTAACATGGCCTCTTCTGAGTGTGCACACGCAGCTATGTGTGATGATCTCGGACTCTTCTTAATCCTTATGGGAGAGCTTCATGATGTCAGACCCATCTTCATTCCAGAAGGTACCTAAAGTAATGAAATGATTTTTTGGGTGGGGGTTCACAATGTAAAAAGAGAAGTATTTTACCTGTCATAAAGCATTCTAGGCTAATCCTCAACCCTTCCCATAACGATATAACCAGAAAGTCTTAAACCGAGCAAGGGGAAGATTCGTAGATAGATAACCCATGAGGTGAACTTCCATATTTTCAGAGGAGAGATTACAGTAATACGACTTTCGCTCCATCAATGATGTGGAGATGAGGAGAAAAAAAAGGTAGGTAACTGTAGCATGTGTGTGTCTCTTCACTGTGGAACAAGTTGGAACAACCACTGAGCGTGGCGGGGAGAGCTCTGGCACAGTTTCAGAGAGGGAAGGCAAACCAGAGGCGTGATTTGACACCATTTTCTGGGCTGAAATAGGTTTAACAAAACTGTTCAACTGTTCTTCTTCGGTCGAGGGAACATGACGAGAGGCCTTCACCTGTCCTTCCACTGGCTACTTCTTTCGAGATGCATCGGAACTAGTCTAACGAATGAAACGAAAAGAAAACTGTCAACGACAAGCTGTCGCCGTCCGGTTCTCACCCTTCACGCTGCGTGCTCGAACGCCCCGTCTGTGGGTTCTCAGGTCTTTCATGTCTCCTTTCCTCCCAACCGGCTGAAGGCCTGCAGCCAGTGTCTCCCAACAGCTGACGGGGGAGATTGATATAAGGCCCCACTGGGGGACACAAAGTGGAACGTAGAAACGATCTGAAGGGTGTAAAATAGTTCCGGCCACTGTCTAGTCTCTCCTCAAGCCATTTCAAATGTACCAACATTATTCGGCGGGACCATTTGAAGACTCAATGATCCCAACCTGATTATCATGGATAATACCTCTGCTTTGTTTCACTGGGAGAAGAAGAGGGAGAGAGAGAGACATATTTCCATAACCTAGAAAACTTGGAAACGTTGCCAGGGGGCATGTTGTCGAATGAAAGAGGAAGAGGATGTATGGAGGTGGTGGGACCCAACACTGCAGGCTTCTAACTGATCTGGAGAGGTGGCATCACCTTCCAGCGAGGGCGCGTTTGGCCATCAGGCAAGGCTGTTGTGATTGGTGGAGATGGAGTGCGATATGATGCCGAAGGTAAAGAAAGTAGACTGGATGACCATCCGTACTCAGCGATAAAAGCCACATGGAGTGTGTTTGAGGTCCTGCGAGGACAGTCCTCAGGCAAGCGGAGGCAGTGCCGGGTAGAGAGAGCCCCTGGGAACAGAGGAAGGCACTTTAGTCTTGGTCAGTGGGCCTAAGTGTTTGGGCACATAGCTGTTGACGTCTCTAGTCAGACGGTCAAACAGCATGAGAACAGACTTCCAGATACACCTCTCCTGTCTGTTAACAGATGCTTCTGGGGAGAAGAAATACCACAGATGTGTGTCTGTCTTTCCCTCTCCCTCTCCTCGTCAGGTCTCTTGTTCTTGCCCCCCCCCCCCCCCCCCCACCTCTCTCTCTCTCTATTTCAGTTCACCCTCCCTTTGGGTTTTCCGCCCAGTTCGTCCCTGTCTCTCTCTCTCTCTCTCTCTCTCTCTCTCTCTCTCTCTCTCTCCTCTCTCTCTCTCTCTCTCTCTCTCACTCTCTCTCTCACTCTCTCTCTATCTCTCTCTCTGTCTCTCTCTCTCTCTCTCTCTCTCTCTCTCTGTGTGTCGTCTGTCTCTATCTCTTTGTTCTTTGTGTTTTTGTCTCTCACTTTCTCTCTCTCGCACAGTCTTGTCTAGGCCCAATCCAAATGTCAAGGGAAGGGGATAAGCACTTTGAGAAAATGATATGAACTCCCCGACAGCTCAGAAGTGGATCGTTTATCATGGTTAAACATCTGGATGGGTGTAGGGGCTGTGAACGCCAAGTTGAAATACTCACAGAAGGAAGCGCAGAGGGACGTGAGGCTATGGAGAGCACCTGCTTTGCGCATCGAAACGCATCGCTGTAATGCAAACCGGTCGGGCTGTTCCGTCTCCTGCGGTCTGTTCCAGCCCCCTCCCTGTCCTCCATCCCTCCATCCCTCCATCCCTCCATCCCTCCGTCCCTCCGTCCCTCCGCCCCTCCATCCCTCCATCCCTCCATCCCTCCATCCCACCATCCCTCCATCCCTCCATCCCCCATCCCTCCATCCCTCCATCCCCCCATCCCTCCATCCCTCCATCCCTCCCTGTCCTCCATCCCTCCATCCCTCCATCCCTCCATCCCCCCATCCCTCCATCCCTCCACCCGACCACGTCCCCAGGTCCTGCGGACCAGCCGTGACTCTCCCTCCCTGCTCTCCCGGGACCTGGAGCCACTGTTTCCTGCCGGTCTTATCTCCCTGATAAGAGGCCCTGACTCCCGTAGGCAGGACCCAGGCGTTTGGGCTGCGGGGTCCAGGAATACGAAGGACTGCCGCCTGCCTTTTCCAGGTGTATCTACCCCCCTCCCCCCTCACTGGAGGAAGTCCAAGGTGGGTCTCTCTCTGAGGGCATGTTGGCTCTATTACAGGATTCCAACCGCCCCCATCCATTGCCATACCCTCCGCCGGAGAAGGTATCGCACAGGTTGGGATAACAAATTCGAGCACTGTGTGCAGTGCCTAAGCAATCACTATGATTGGTTATGATAGTACAACCTGCCTACATCTACGTCTTAAGCTCCGAGGAAGTGTCTTTGAGTCACAAGATATTCCCGGATTGTACAAATCAGCCAAAGAAGTCATTCGGTGCTCCACAAAAGGAAGTCTAGGTGTTTCCGTTGCAGAGTCAGCATACCTCCGTCAGTGCGCTATGGGCCTGCAGGTTTTCTTTCACTATTTAATTCAGACACCTACCCACCTTAGTAATCACAACTGAAACTGAATATTCAAATGCGATTATTTACCAAGTGTGGTAGTAATGATTGCCCCCCCGGAGTGAATATAGAAGATTAAGTATGAAAAGAGGCTCATTAGCCATCGTGAGCAATGTTGGTCTGGAGGGCAAAACATGTTTTTGGGAGAGTGTGGAGTCAGCGTATCAGCGAGGGCAACCCTGAAGTATGGAACCATGCATGGAGAAGGAGGGAGCGAGAAAGAGAGAGAGAGAGATAGAGAGAGACAGGGGGAGAGAGAGAGAGAGAGAGAGAGAGAGAGAGAGAGAGAGAGAGAGAGACGAGAGAGAGAGAGAGAGAGAGAGAGAGAGAGAGAGAGAGAGACTGCTTTGTATGACACCAGTAGGAGGAGTATTATCACCTCGATTCAACCACAACACGTCTGAACACACTCACGGACACTTTCACGGTAACTCCGACTCTCCCCTTTGCTCCACTGGCAATGCCAGCTTCTGAGCCTGAACACTACACATGTCCTCATGAAAGGTTCCACTGTTGATTCCAGATCTGTCTGCTCTGCTGTCATCCAACACAGCGAGGGGAGGTAACAATGGCTGGTACACATGGGTGAGGCAAGGTGGGATACTGGCTATCTCTGCTGTACTTGTCTCCCAACAACAGGCCTGCTCTGGAAAGGTTAGGGTTAGGGCGTGATTAGACGGTATACTGTAGAATGGTGCACGCGTGTAGAAAACAAGTCTCCCCTCACGTCTCCAGGCCCATGTGGTTTTGTGTTGTTGTTTGTTTGTTCGATTGCATTGGTTGCCAGGCTTTCCGAAACCGTTGAGAAAACGACCGTATCGCTTTACAAACAACCGGAGGTAGAGGACATTTTTCATGGTTTCTGCTTTTTGTCACACTTAAAAACTTAAAAACCTCGAAACCCAAGACATTTAACTAGCATTCCATGGCCTGTTTACAAGGTCAATGCAGGGCGGCACTAATTCATCCACTGTAGTCATTGGAGGAACACAACAGTTTTTTTGAAGGGAGTGTGCCAAGGAAATAAGTGCATGACATTGAGGAGGCTTTACAGTAATATCATATAATCAAGCTTCATTTTGTACTTCGGTTTTTGGTGTGGGCAAATTGTTTTGTTTTTACAAAAGAAAATTAAATTACTTGTTCCCGTGTAGAAAAGCTGGGGCTTAGGAAGCAGGAATGTTTCAGAACACTTTGGGGTCCACCTATAGATTGTTTGAATAGCTGTCCCCACACCTGCCTGAGTGTTTGTCTAGCTCCTGACTCACCGAGGAGGTGGGGAGAGGGGCGTCAGGATGATGTAGAGGGTGGTGGAGATGGGCGGGGTCGGGAGGGGGTGACAGGGGTCGGGGGGAGGGTGTGGGGGGGAGGGCGGTTTGGTTTGGACGGCTAGGAGAGTTTGATTGACAGGTGCAGACAGGGTGCCCGGCAACAAGTGGACTGCAGTTACTTCAGCTGCAGGCTGGAAGGGGGAGAAACACTGTGACGAATCGTAGGCCCTGGCTGCTCAAAGGCATGGACTCTCATAAAGAGGAATGGTGAAGGGGGGAGTGTGTGTGTGTGTGTGTGTTTGTGTGTGTCTGTGTGTGAGAGTGTGTTCGTGAAGCAGGAGTGGTTCTGTGCGAGCGCGTGTTTGTGAGCGTGTGTGAGAGTCTGTGTGTGGGTGTATGTGTGCACGCGTGTGCGTGCGTGTGTGTGTGTGTGCGCTCGTGCTCCGGGGAGAGGGCGTGCGAGTGCGAGGCGTAGAATGCATGTCAGACACACAGTGATCTATACGAGAAGTCTGGGGGTTCTCAGGGAGAATTTATTCATTATGGTCACAATGCATGCTGAGGGAAGATGAGAACGCCTTGGCTTCTTTCAGACTCCCATGCCCAATTAAGGACGGCCAGACACAGGGGATGGCTAGCGCAGAGGAGCAGAGAGGAGGGCAGGGTTCTTGTGATGGTAAACATTCCAGTCCTGCCACATCTGAGCTGTATGGCCAGCGAGATTTGAGCAGCTCTCCGTGTCGCTCCTGTACCGCGCCCTGGCATTTCTGCACGTTTGTCTAATGTACATCGTATTTTTTTTTGGGGGGGGTGACTTGCCTCGCACTTTTATCCTGAAGTATGCCGAGGGGCGTTTTAAGATAGGAGTTAGTGTTTTTTATCTCCCTCTCCGTTGTTGCCTTGAGGATAGATAGAACTGGTTCACACTGGTTCTCTGGAGTGGAAGAATAGCAAATTAGTTGATGGTGCGGTGCGCACACACATTCCCCCCTCCCTCCCACCCCCCCCTCCCCCACCCCCCAGATACGATCATAAAATATCATAACAACAATTGGACCCAAAATGTCTCTGCATACCTCACCGCAGCCGTCTGAACTGATAAAGAGGAATATCAAGCAATGCACGGAGGAAATGAGAATTAGACTTATATCTACCCAGACAGTAAGTTTGGATTAGGGTTTTCTCCAGTGTTTGCTCAGGACCGAGCAGGTCGATCTGGTTACAAACCCACAAATATCTCCCTGCTGAGGAGCCAGAGACAGCCAGGGTGGGGGAAGGCCGTACCACCCCCACCCAGGGGTGTGACACCTGAGGAGGTGGGAAGGTGGAGGTGGCACCCCCGGGAGTCTCTCTCCATCCAGCCTGAACACAGACATAAGAAAAATACGAAGAAAAAGTACATTAAATGTCTCACTGTATTCCAGTAAGTGCAGGAGGCCAGTGTTCTCCTGACGTGGGGAGCGGAGATGGAGGGGCTGAGGGAGCTGCAGTAGCATAAGAGCTTCCTGTCCCTCCCTGTGAATGGAGCAACACCAGATTGCCTTCCCCCTGCCTCCCAGTCGGATAGGTGCTGTAAAATGGCAAGAATGTTCCAATACGATTGGACATAAGTGGTGGATTGTTTTCATTTATCCTCTCCCCTCTCCCCTCTCCCTCTCTCTCTCTCTCTCTCTCTCTCTCTGTCTCTCTCTGTCTCTCTCTCTCTCTCTCTCTCTCTGTGTCTGTCTGCCTCTCTCTGTCTCTCTCTACCTCTATCTCTATCTCTCTTTCTCTCTCTACTTCAATTTTTTCTCCTCCTTTCTCTCTTCCTCCCTCCATCTTTTCTCTCTCTCTCTCTCTCTCTCTCTCTCTCTCTCTCTCTCTCTCTCTTTCTGTGCCTGCCTCTCCCTCTTTCCTCTCCGCAGAGGCAGGCAGTAAAAATGGCTGGCAGTTTCTTTTTTCTTCTCCTTGGTTTGGAGAGTTGTGTGGCGTGTAATTGCAGTCTCTGGCCTCAGGATCCTGGAGGCAAAGAATACCCGTCTGTCTCAGGGAGGCGTTGTCTCAGACCAAATGTGTTAAATTCATTACCTGGGACTATTATTCAATTAGAGCACTCTGTTAGAAGGGTTTAATGTTCCCCTGCATGGAGTGTGATGGTTGTATATCTGTGCTATGGAAACGACTGCCTCCAAATGCCAAGCTAGAGTGCTTGATGGTGGAGGATTTAACGCTCCCGTCGTTCAGAGGGCAAAGGCATAAAGGACGCCCAGAAGACAAATGTGGTCAGGAAAACAACGCAAAGAAAAGTTCAAATACCATGTTTTCTACGTCTTCTCCGGTTCAGCTATGCTGTCGGATAAGTTGTATGCCGTAAGGAACGGCCTCCCGGTCGCCACAGTCATGTTGTTTTGGATCAGCAACAAGGACAAGAAAACCACACCATTTAGGAAGGCTCTTCACACTTTGGAAATGACGCTTTCTGTCTGTAATGACCCATCGTTTACAGTCTAACACACCCAAACGGCATGCAGGGTGAACGGGTGCAATCGTCGAGGGCGAAGGCTTGAGACTCCATCAACGAAATATCAGTTGGTGGGGAGTTTTACGCCTGTATAGAAAGAGCTTATGAGCCAAAAATGTTTGAGTTTGTTTTGGAAGAGGGAGTTTCGAAGTGACATGTCTTTGGAAAGTGCTCGGAACTCACTTCCTGTGAGTGGTCCAGAGATAGATTTGGTCAGTTTTATGTAGGTGCTGGATTATGGTTGTTGGCACAGATAAGCTATATGTGTTGAATGAACCTTAAGAAGAGGCCAGACATGGGCACCCCTGTGGCTCCGTGGACCCATGGGCATAGGGGGGGGTTCCTGACCTGTCAGGGTGGTGGTGGTGGGTTGGGGTTGGCGGAGAAGGTTGGGTGGGGTGGCGGGCAGATGGCCCGGCGGTGTAGGAGCCACACAATTTCATGGCGTATTTTCTGCACATGTGTCTGAGGTAACTGAAGCGAGGTGGCAGTTTGGTCCCTGACAGGGGAGATGGATTGCTCCGGAGCCCTGCTGTGTAGGGCCGCCCCCACGCGGCAACCAAGTCCACAACACGGACTCACTCACGGACTGAGCCTCCCAAGAATACCCTGGACAGACAAACAGAGCTTGACAACCAAGCCCAGTGTTTTTTATCTTCTGTCCACCCCTGTCCTTTCAGAGAAAGTCTCGGTGGAAAAACAAACATGTTTGGGAGAGCCGAGGGTAGATTAGGAACGTTTAAGGGATCCGACCTCGTGCTGCAGAGGAGGTCCAGCTGTCTGGAGGCTCCAGACTTAACTCCAGCCCCAGACCACTCCCATCTCTGGGCTCCTCCATCACCTCCAGCCCCACTCCCATCTCTGGGCTCCTCCATCACCTCCAGAACCAGTCCAGCTTCCAGCTCCGTCTATCAGCTTCATGGACACACTGTAGGGCGAAATCAAGTCATTGATCACTTCTTAAACTAGGTCCTTAAACGGACATAGTGAGAATGAGGAGATGGCATACGCTCATCAATCGGATTTACTTAAATGTGATTCTGATTTTGAAGTCTCAATGCTACTGTGCTACTGTATATGGTATTTGGGGGTGGGGGGGCGGTGGTTAAGAATTGTGTGAGAGAGATTGATATTGGTATAAATAAGTGAAATTGATCCCAATAATAATACATTCACATTTATTTTGAGAAGTTCTCTGCAACTTCAAAAATCAAACTATTAACAAAAACCATTCATGTTCACTTGAGTGATCATTCATTCCCCTTACGTACCATGCAATTTTCCATTACAAGGTGGGAATTTCCCACAGGATTAACCAATAACATGCTTGAAATGCATGATCGATGTGATTCATTGGTTGTTGAAAATGAAACAGATGTTTGGAACAGAAACATTTGTCCTCCTCAGCAATCTACAAAACACACCAGCCTTTATCCAGTTTAAGTCTCAAAAACCTGAAGCGCTTGTCACAGTGAAACGCCTGTATGGATTACTTCACAGAATAATTGCTGTGTAGAATGAAATGAGTAATTCATATTAAATCACACTCCCTCGTCACTACAGCGAGTTCTCGGTCCATAATAGCTCTCTGGGGAGCCACACATTTAAAACCTGCTTTAAATGATGAACAACATCCACTCATGCATTTTCATCTGATTAGAGGTATATTTTAAAAACAGTTTCCTATATATGTATGTATATATATATATGACTGTTGGGTTGATTCTGTCATTCCTTTCCAGCCAGGGGTGTCATTCAAACTAGCAAAGTAACATTTTAGGATGTGGCCTCCTGGCCCCGCCCTTATCCCAGAGGAAGTCCGGGGTTCCCCACATTCCTGGGAACGGCCCTCTCCCATCCTGGCACTGACTGACAGGTCCCTCCTCCTTCCTGTGCTGCTGTCAGGACGTGCATTCACGTTCACCTCCACAGTTCCTCCACCTTCTCCCCGCCTTCTCTCCTCCACCTTCTCCTCCGCCAACCTCCTCCCTTTTACCTCCTCTCCTCCTCTCCTCCTGTGCTAACTCCCTCCGCATCCCCCAGGCACTAAACCAGAACAAATAGTCAGAAGAAACCTTTTACAGGCCCCAGAAAAGATGACGGCCATAAAGTCTTGACACATATACATGATGGCAGAGCAAACAAACACAGCTCCCGAAGGAGAAGAGGTTCTGTCAGGAGGAAATAAAACATTGGAGCTAAAAGCAACAGTCATCATTGCTATTGAGTGCACGAGACGGTCTTTCACCATCTCTACTGAAGCACAGAGCCCCGGCCGCACATTTGGGAACCTCGACTCGTCGAACTAGAAATAGCCCACAGCCAGCCTCAACATTGCGTCTCTGGGAGGATAAAGCATGACCCCCCCCCCCCCCCCCCCCCCGCGCCGGCCCTTCATCCCCACTATCCCCTTCAGCGGGGGGCGTGAGGGGGTGCAGGGGCATGCTGTGCGTGAGCCTGTATGGCTGGAGGTGGGAGTGTGTGATTGGAGGGGGAGGGAGGGGGGGGGGGGCAGACATGGAGGCCAGACCTGCACCATAATCCCACAGAGGGGCGCAGGGCGACCGGAGCAGAGATTAGATAACCAGAAACCAGGGGATGACGACGGCTCGGAGATAGGGAGGGAGCGGGGAGAAAAGAGAGAGAGGGGGAACCGGGAGAGGATAAGAGGGAGAGAGGTTGTGCCCTGTCAGGGAGGAAAAAAAGGCTAAAGAGGCCCATTACTTAGTTAAGGTCCTGAAACAGTTTATCTCTCAGCATGGAATGGGGGCCATAGGCCATGAGGAGTTAATGAGAGGGCAGAGCTGAGATTAAGGAGACTCACTCTCAATCTGTTGCTCCAGAAGTCAGACAAGACTTCATTAACCAGACGTAAATGGGAGGCTGGCCAAACGGCTACACGCAGGAATACTTCCGCAGTACATGGGCTACGATTCGGATTTCGGAGCCATCTTACTGTAAACATGGAATGTTAAAATAGCTACTGGTGCTACACAGTCCAAACCCTAACCCCTAAATTTACAGTATAGAGAACAATGGGTCCTATTCTGCCAGGAAGTCAGCTACAGCTCGTCTTCTACCAAGCATATAGTAGCAGTAAGTATTACCATGTGTGAGGGAGCATACCCAGGCTGCATGTCTAAGGGGGAGAAAACGACAGCATCTGCTCTTCTGCTAAGTCCATCTGTCCATCCATCTCTCTACCCGCTCCATGCAGGTTGGTCTGAAGGCATTTGGCTGTATATTCTAATGAGATGACCAGTCCACTGGAAGCTCAAAATCACATACTGTGGTTTGTGTGTGTCCAGTGTGTGTGTGTGTGTTTTTGTGCGTGAGTAGGGTGTGTGTGTGGGAGTGTTTGTGTGTGTGTGTGTGTGCGTGCGAAGGAGTGTGCGTATGCCTGTATGTGTGTATGCGTGGGTGAAATGTGTGTGTGTGCGTCTGCTTGTTTCTGTGTGTGCTCCACATGTAATTGGCCAGTTTGTCCACCGGCGCCCACGGGTTGACCACAGATGGCACTTCCTGTTATAGCCTCTGACAGGAAGTGTTTGCCCACGGCCAGGCACAGGATCACTGTCAGCGCCCAGGCCTCAGTCCCTCATCAGCCCCAATGGCTTCCAGGAAACACCAGCCCACTGGCCCACTCAGTTTGTGTATCCGGCTGTGTTTGTGTCATGGTTACTTTAACGAGAAACCGCAAGCTGAAAGTGGCCCCTTCAGAAGGAAATGAAAAGACAGGAGAAAAACAATGAGAAATGTCAAACAATAAAAACACTGTCGATTTCCCCCCGCTGTTTCTGTTCCCAGTAGTTGCGAGTGTAAACAATGGTCACGCGCGTGCACACTGATTGATCATCTCATATTCCATCTCATATCCCAGTATGCAGTGGGGCACTGGATGAGGTACCAGGGGGTATGGTGACTCCTCGGGCAGTACAGGGTAGCTAGGCTGCCTCCTGGGGTAGTCTGAGGGTAGGTATGGTGCATCCTGGGGCAGTACGGGGTAACTAGGGTGCCACCTGGGGTCTGGCAGATCGTCAGTTCCCAATGGCTCCTGGCTCTGCTGGATATGGATTCAATTAAAACCCAGGACACGGTCACACTGGTGAAGACACCTGCTCTGGTTTATGCGTGTGTGTGTGTGTGTGTGTGTCTGCATCCAAGTGATTTTGTCTTGGTCAGTTCCTTCCTGGTCGTAATGCTTTACATATGGCTGACATACTCGTCCTGTGTGTCTACCTTGTGTCTGCACCAAGTGTGTGTGTGTGTGTGTGTGTGTACCTACACACAGTATGTATTTCCTGTTAGATACGACATCAGATTTGGCACACGCTGAGGGTCATTTTCTTATCATGGCAAACTAATTGCAACATAGCTTAGCATTCACACAAGCCGATAAGCCCACGAGGCTAAAAACGTATGGAGAAAATCAGCCTTGCCTCACCCCAGGATAAGATAGGTGAAAAAGAGGCAGTCCACAACCGGAAAGAGAAACCCATTAAAGGAAATACTTTAACTGCACTTTAATTCAGAAGGATTAAGGGCCATATGGGCCATCCTCTAATCTGAATTGGCCGAGAAGATCTGAGCGTTAACATGTTTTATATTAGCCAAATCAAGAACAGCACCAGGAAGATGAGATAGCCTGTGTTTAAGCTGTGGCAGAGAGAGCAGCAGACAAAGCCTAACTTGAGGCAGACTTTGAGTACTGTGTGTACGTGTACATCTATCGTCTCCTCCCAGGAAACATGGAGGAAAACATTCAAGAATCCTGGTCTATGCATATTAATAGACTGAGGATTTGCTCAGATTAACTGCGACGCACTGATACGTCTCTGGGTAGTCTGGGTCTGTGCCTGAACATCCACAGCAGATGTGGAATCGCAGCCAGTTCGACTAGAGAGAAAAAAACCCACGGCTGCCAGCTTCCCAAGCCATTTCGAATGTTCTCAACTAACCGTGAAAATGTACGATTATAGGCCCTTCTAGGAAAAGACCACCGTTCTCCTCCGTGAGACGAACGCTTGGGGTTCCTCGCGCGATCCACTCAGAACGAACCGGGCAAAGGGGAACGACCGGACGGACGATCCATCAAAGCGGACGTCCCCTCACACACCCGGGATATTCGAAGGCGGAAATTCAAGCCGTTCGTTCAACACGTAGGGTCAGCGAATGCGAAGACAACTCGAAAGCTTCCTCTTGTTTTGGGGGAACAGTTCAGAGTTCGGTTCTGGTGACCCCCCCACACACACACACACACACACTCTAATAAATCTCGTCTTCCATCCATGCAGATGCACTGCGTCTCACTCGGCCCACCGTAGGAAGGGAAACGAGGTGTAAAATCATAACAGCCAAACTCCGCTGTGAACAGATGATGAGGTAAGAGTTATGATGACATGCCGGCGTGTTGCTCGCCATGTAGCTGTTGGGGCTGTTCATGTCATGGTTAGCGGCCATGACACCAGGGTGATGAAAGACTTCGCTGAGGACCCCAGACTTACACAGCCCCACGTGCTTCCCCATGCAACCAGAACACCCCAACCGAAACCTTTCAAACCGTATAAGGACGTCCCACAGGCCCACATAGAGTTCAATACCTAAAACCAGATTTACTCTCCTGTAATCCTAGTAATGTCCCTCATCCTAGACAACGTTTCAGACTGTCACCAAATACTAGACATCGTCCCACCATATGGAGCTGAATGAGTTTAGACCCTTGCAGCATATGTTTCAGACTGCTGTGTTCCCAACACACACACACAGATTAGCACCAATCTCTGTAATCAGATTAGGATTTAGGCCAAAGACAATGTAATGCCATTAAAAACTCAAGGACAAGAATCAGTATGTATGAAGCCGCGGAACGTACCTCCACTTGTAATGGGACTTCTAAACTCGCAGTATCAATGGTGGTGAAGACGATAAGTTTCTCGATTTACTCGGACCCGTTCCACCAATGAAAACGGAAAGAGGAAGCGAATTTGAAACACATGAAAAGTATTAGAATCCATTTCTGAACGAAGGTTGTGTAAGTGGATTAGGTTGGTTCTGGATAGGGCAGTATGAGGGAGCAAGAGGACGGGAATTTGGACGGGGTGAAACAGAGCCCCGCCGGCACTCCGACACGGAGAAGGCGTTCGGGGCGAAAAAGTGTCAAGGGTACTTCTCAAGACGGTAACTATAGATCCGCAAAACGCACCCCCACGGTCTCCTTAAGCGTCCAAGCATCTATCTTGCTAAACGCCCGACCGTCAGACTGGAGACACCAGACGTTGCATGGTGAATCCACACAAAGACAGTACAGTACAGGACCAGACCGTGACAAAAACAAGACAAATAGTCCGCGGCACAGAGGCTGCAGCAGTTGTTTTAGCCATTAGAGGAGCCGAGAGGGTAGGGGGTGAGTCGGCTGGAATGAATGAAAGCATGACTGTGCAAATGGGTTGGTTTTTCCATCAGCCAAGTCAGTAAAGGTCCAGCGAGAGGCAGAAAGGTGAGGACAGGAAGTCGATAGGAATTTCGGGGGGGGGGGACTCCTGACTGAGCGAGTATGATGGTGAAAAGGGCGGGAAGCAGGTCAGCTATTTCCCTCCAGCACCTGGGAGGATTGGATCTGGCAGCCATTGTTTTTCTTATCCATTTGTGAGAGTAGGTTTTATTGGCAGTGATTGATTGGTTATTGGGTCTCTGGGGTTTGGTGGTTTCAGGAGGAGTGGTGGACGTCATCTCCGTATTTGGAAGTCCAGACACATCTGTGTTTTAGTCTCAAATTCAGACTTTATCCAGTATAGCTTCTGATAAACGAGGGGTTGGTGCAGTTTGCTTTTAACAGTTTTGAGCGCAAGTACCGTGATTTAACTGTCTCATGATCCATTGTGACGTTACAATGACATGAACGAACAGTCGAATGTCCCATATTTCCTTTGTGACAGGCCGGATCGTCCCTCTCCTATGACTGAATGAAATGAACACTTCCGCCCTTCCGCTGATCATTGTCTCCAGAGCCCTGTCTTTTCCCACAATCCCCTGCCAATGATCAACGTCCATTCAGGAGGGCTGCCCACCCCTAACCCCCCCCCCACCAGATCTCATAAGACCAGGCAGGCTGACCACAAACCATCGGGGCCTCATTGTCAGGGGCCCTGAGAGAGGGTCAGTGCTGCATTGTGTGAAGCCCTAGTGATTGATAGTGTCCTGACCCTAGCCACGGCCTGGCCCAAAGCCTTGGTGTGGAGATATTGCAGCAATTAGCCTGAATTAGCCCTGAACCCTCCCCCATCCGGACGCTTCATCCATCCCCCCATCCAGACCCTGACCCACCCCACCCATCCAGCCCCTGATCCAGGTCACGTTCAGGCCTCGAGGCTCTGACCCATTCCCTCTCCACCCCCAGCCTCTCCCACGGCAGTGAGGCTCAGGAGGTTTCAATAAGGAGGACTGACCAGTGCATGGTTCTCTCTGAAAGAGGGGGGGGGGGGAGGGAGAGTCCTGGGCAGATGTTATAAATGAAACCAGCTTACTCTACACTATTTACTTACAAATAATGTGGTGTGACTTGTGTTACTGTTCTCCACCTAAGAGCAAGACTAAAAAATTGATTATTTTTTGTGTGTTTTTCTTTGTACATATACTGGTGGGTTAGGGTTATAGCAGCCGTCCTGTACGTCATCCTCTCTCACACAGTCAACCCCAGTCTCGCGTTCAGGCTCCACCCTACCTGCTGTCTGAAGGGAAGCCCCGGAGGAAGCGCCGCTATCTCCCCCTGTCTCCTGTCCTGTGGAGAACTGTCAGCGGCCCTCTCTCCGCGTCTGAAGACAAGATAGCACCTCCCAACCCCGCTCCTGAGGTGACGACGGACCGCTCCCCCGCCCCGGGGAGCTGCCTCGACGTGGCTGTGAAGCGACGGAGGTGCCAGGGGGACTTTCCAGCGAGTGCCCCCCCCCCCCCCCTCCCTCCTCCTCTCTCTGCGGCACCCTGTCAAACACTCGCCTTCCCACCTCCGTCAGGGGAGAGCCTCCGGAACATAAGCACAGCTCAGCCAGTTCCCCCTGCCCTCGTTCCAACTCTCCGCGGAGGGGGAAAGAGGGAATTGATCTGAAACTGCACTCAGCAGACCGGAGACGTGTCGAGGAGGGCTGGGGACAGCGAGGTCACTGTGCTTCTCGGGCGCAGTTTTTCTTTGCCTTTTTTTGTTCTCCTCATCCCTGGATACACATCTACCAGGGGAAGGGTCCCTGGTTGACATGATGAATTGGATCCGTGGCATTGGGAGCGTGGCTCTGTGCTCTCACTTGACCTTCTATTGGACAACGCCACTGGGGTCTTCTCTCCAAGGGCCTGGCATTCGAGACCACACATGTCACCCTAAGCTGAGGCGGGATCTCTGCAGCACGGGAGCTGATGACACAACAGATGATTACCGGCAGCCGTAGCGTTTCATTATGACCATGCGTGTTCTCATGTAGGGAGATTTCAGGGAAGTGAGCGTAGGCCGATGGGTTTTGGTGTTATGCGTTTCGTTTTGATGTTTTGTTTTTTCACGGATTTAGTTTGAAAAAGTAACATTTTGGGACTCGACGGCGCAAACAGAGGTTGAATAATGATTCCTCCAGAGTTCTGTGGGTTTGGGATTTCATCTGCTCTTCCTGAAT
>CM042856.1:7707634-7805134 GCA_023658055.1 Thaleichthys pacificus
ACCCTCTTCGGTACGGAGAAGTGAGTGTGTGTGAGTGTGTGTGATGTGAGTGAACCACACTACTCAGACTAATGGATGGAATATGAAAGGGGGAGGTAGAGTCTCTCTCTTTCTCTCTCTCTATCACTTCTTTCACACTCTCTCTCCCATTCCCTTCTCTCTCTCTCTCTCTCTCCTCTCTCTCTCTCTCTCTCTCTCTTTCTCTGCATCTCTCGCCAACTCACTCACTCTGTCTCTTCTCTCTTGCCCTACTCTCTCCCTCTCGTTCTGGTCTGTTTTCCTCTCTGTCTCTCCTTCCCGACCCCACTCCACATCCTCCCTCCGGTCTCCGGTTCCCCTCCCTAGCTGGGTACCATCAGGGTTAAACACTCTCCTCTCCTCAGCCTCTCCTTCACTGCTCTCCATCAGGAACTCCCTGGTCCTCCATCACCTCCACTCTCCGGTCTGCCCTCCCCTCCTGCAAGCATGTCAAATATGCATGGCAACATCGACCCTGCCGATGCAGGGGGGTTGAAACAGGGTGCCCCTCTCTGACACCCATGAAATCACCAGCTTTTCGCCTTGTGTGTGTGTCCCCGCCCCCCTCCCCCCGTGCAGCCTTAAAGCGGACGGGGGTGGGGGGGGGGGGGGGCAGACATCCCTCCGAACCTTTGCTCTTATCGGCCACTGTACGAAGACCAAGAACGTTCCCTTCTTCTGTGATTGTGTGACTGCAGTCGAAGTCCTTGACGAACTTGCGTCCTTTCCGGGCGGACCCCGCCAGAATAATGCAGCAGTGGGTTCCAACGTGTCAACAGGAGACCTTCCTGTTCCAAACCTCTCCCCCACAGACACAGTCTCTCATTCGACTCTGCACGACGCTCACATCCTCAACGCTATCCCGGCGTCCTCTGACAAGCATGGCGATTCCACAGCCCTACAAATAGATAAGGACGAACGTTTGAACCAGGTTCGTTCAGAGAATCACTCGGTGCAAATTGCAGCCCTGGAACCACGCATGGACGAGCCCAATCTATGAAAACATCAGCCTGTGCTGTACGAAGTATAGGACGAGCATGAAGACTCCACATCGCATAACCATGAGTAATCATATACAATATCATTTCTCCTAGCGGTTTCTCCTCTAGGTGATTGTTATTGTTTTCCAAAGCTGAAGCAGAGACACTAGCACATCCATGGGAATTGGAGAGGTACTTTATTGACCACAATATGATGATGATGTGTTTGAATGTTACAATCCAGACAGTGGACTCGATGCTGATAGCGTGGAAAAGGGTGGCTGACCAAGCAGAGACGGGCAGGACGTGGCATTGCGGTGCCTGGACCCTGTCACGCTCGGAGCCCGCACGCTCGGCTGAGCTAATGTGTTCATTTCGAGCCCACTGCTGTCAACTGTGTGTGCGTTTGTTTGTGTGTGTGTGTCGGTTTGTTTGGTACGTGTGTGTGTGGTGTGTGTGTGTATGTGTTCAGGGGTGTACAGCAGACAAGGTCTGTACCCTCGTATTTGCAGGAGATGATTCTGGGTGGCAGTCCCAGCAGACAGATGTCAGCGTCTCATTAAAGAGGATGGCCGGACTCCCCCAGAGCAGGAGAAAGGCTATGAATAAATTTATAACACTAATGCACTGACCTTAAAACTGTAAGTGACTCAAACGATGCACTGATGCAGCCAATTGATGTAATAGCCATTAAAAAGGGAGAGAAATCCTGCCGACTCACCCTCCCAGTTCCCTGACACCAGCACCGCCGGGTGCTCTCTGCCTCAGAACACACAGAATCAGGATTTCTCCACCCTGCCTGGATGGAGGAGTGGATGGATGGATGACTGGATGGATGTCTGGATGGATGACAGGACGGATGACAGGATGGAGATGGATGACTGATGGATGACTGGATGGATGACTGGTTAGATGGCTGGATGACTGACTTGCTAGATGCATGGCTGGTTAGAAGACTGGATGACTGACTGACTTGCTAGATGCATGGCTGGTTAGAAGACTCGATGACTGACTGGCTGGCTAGATGCATGGCTGGTTAGAAGACTGGATGACTGACTGACTGACTGGCTAGATGCATGGCTGGTTAGAAGACTGGATGACTGACTGACTGACTGGCTAGATGCATGGCTGGTTAGAAGACTGGATGACTGGGTGCACAGGCCAGGAGCTTCCCCTCACAGCAACACTCTTCAAGGACCAACTTTCCTCCTCCTTCCTTCAGAGAAAACTGTTTTTTGTGATAAAGATAATAGCAAAAAAATGCACACACGTGGCACACACACAGACACACACACAGACACACACACACACACAGACACACACACACTCTTGGGAGTGGAGCAGTGAGGAGATAAATGAGTGAGACAGGAGCACAAGCGTTTGGACTGCCAATGCCCTCAGCCTGCTTTTCAAATCCACCTTTTCCCCATCTGATAATCAAATGTTTGGTGACGGAATGATAACCATCATATAGAAAGGGCCTGTTAGACCTTCAATGAACAGCACACGGTTTGCTTTCTTTGTTTCTTCTGGCTGCAAGTGTATCGCACACACACACACACACACACAACACCTCCACATATACTGATGCCAACAGCTGGCTTTGCACCCCCACTGACTGAATTTGAGATATGTCCTCATCTGTAAGTGAATGTTTTATCCATTAGAGAGGCCCCATCTCACACACACACACACACACACACAAACAGAGATTACAGTAGGGGCCTAACCGTTAATAATGGCGCACATCACCAGATGATACTCCCTCTCTCGCTGCGCTGGCCGGGTCATTCAGGGGATGGACCCCTCACACCCGACAGAAAATGGACGCCATCCGTCTGTGTGGGATGGGGACTTCCTGCGGGGACAGAACGGTTGTCCCGGTGACCGAGCGGCGCCCAGGCTCCCTCCACCATCTGCATTATTGATGGGCGCCCGTCACCAGGAGTCTGACCACGTTTAAGGGTCTCAGCAGGGGGGCGGGGCAGTAATCAAAACACACACACCCACTGGCTCACACTCCCTCCCTCTCTCGTCAAACCTGCCGCCCCTCACACGAACAGACGCACTCAAGTGTTCCCTGCACGCGCACGTGCACGCGCACGCCGCGGGTGGTGTGTTGCTGACTGGTACGTTGTGTACTGTGTATGCGTTAGACCTGGTCCACTTTGTCGGTTTTCATCCGAGTGATGGTGGCGAGTTCACTGTGAGGGTGGGGGGGGGGGGGAGGGGGGTTGAAACACCGTACATGAGCACACGCACGAGCACACACGTCCCAGCGTGTACAGGGGGGGGGGGGGGGGGGGGGGCACGCGGATCCTCGTCGGCGCTCTCGCACACCCCCTCACGCAGGTCGACAACAAACGCGCCTGGACGGACAATGCGAACGTGCACACCGCACCTGTCCTCCTCGCACGGCAGACAGGCGCGTACCCAGACGAGGGAAGACGGCCCTCAGCCCTCCGTCTACAGACAGGTGGAACAACACCAGCCGCAGACGGGTCTGAAACCCTAACCTTCAGGAGAGTCCTCCACCCGCCTGGCTTGCTTCTCCAGGCCCCCCCCCCCATCCTCCCCCTCTCCCACACACACACACTCCCCTCTCTCCCCTCTCTCCCCTCCACCTCTGTTCTCTTTGTTGAGCGGTGCCCACCTGCCTTCCACTCTGTGTTTATGTTCCCCCCCGTCTCCCGAGAGCGGATCCTCCGGGCTTGGCCGGCACGCTACGGGCAGCTGCGTGAGCCAGCTTGCCACTTCCTGGGCCCTGCCTGGAACGGAGGCAGGAAGCGGGTCGTGCGCTCCTCGCGGGCGTCACCGCCGGGGGCACGGGCGGGTCGTGTTACGGCACAGCGGCGCGGAGCACCTCTCTGGCTGTCGCGCTTCCTGAAAGCAGAGACCCCTCAGTCAGTCAGACTCACGACAGCAATCCCAATGTGCTCAGTGCCAAGGTGTGCGGTGTGAGGCTGACAGCTTTAAAGGGGATCGTATGGACCGAACCTTTCTTGGAATTTCACTGAACTACAAAATTGGAGTGTAATGATTATGGTTAGTTTGTCATTTTGAACGGGTTGAGGTGGGTTGGGTTGAGGTGGGGGGGAGATATTCATTTCGAGGACAAGACCAGACTTGTGCACAGGTGAGGCAAAGGTACAGTATACATTGAGGGCCAAACTGGATACAGGAATATAAAGAAAGACCCAAAATGCTTGCTTAATCAGTCTTTATCTTGTGTAAACGAGCGGCATGATCCCAGAGACTTCCTCTTCATTCAGCTTCTAGCCTGGCTGGTAGGCAGGCTGGCAGCTCTCCTAGCCCCAGCATGTCTGAGGTCTGTCAGGAGGAACGGAGGAACTGGAGGGGGGTTGGATTTTGTGGTTTCAAGACCTGGATGGATAAATGGCTGAATGGATGTGTATACATATGGAAAAATGGTTGGATGGATGGATGGATAAACGGTTGGACTGATGGGAAATGGTTGGATGGATGAATGGTTGAATGATGGATGGACTGGCCGATGGATGGAAGGGTGCACTACAGTGAAAAGGCCAGGAGCGTGTGTGTTCACAGAGAGGGGATTCCCGGAAGAGGCTGGAGGTCATGAAAGCTCTGTCAGCTTGATGATAGTTTATGTTTCCATGAGGAACCTTAGCCTGCAGCTCTGGGCTTGCCACCTGTCTCGCTCTCTCTGACCCCCCCCCCCCCCCCCCCCCCCCCGCACCTCCACCCCTCCACCTCCACTCTCCCACCCCACACAGCACACCCAAGAGTGCCCAATCATATTCCTGTATGAGTGAGAACACTGATTCATCCAGAGAGGCTAAACAACACATATTTTATAGGATGCACAACAACATTACAGACAAATACATCTATTTTGTGTATAGAAAATGGACAACAGAATCAAAAGTCCTTCTGAGGAACCAGACCCTCTGTGTTGGTCTTGGGTTTCAGATAGGGGACCAGCCATCGCCATCTTCAAACCCCACCACCATTTTGCTTCTACCAGCCCAGACCCCTCCATGTTGAGCACAAAAGGATAGCGGGCCAGTCGACTGAATTATTGATGCCCCCCCTCCAGCCTGCTGCCCGTGTTTCCACTCATTGTGACAAGGCTGTTTGGATATTGGGCAATTGCTTTGCCGCTTGAAGCTAATAAGATCAAGCACACCACATAGCAACCGGCTCTGTGGAGACTATTGTGGGGGGATGGGGCCAAGGGGGAGAAGGGATTGAGGAGGAGAGGAGGAGGGGGGAGCGAAACAGAGAGAGAGGATGGGGGCTTGGCGTGTCTGGCTCTGCCAGGTGTCTCTTCCCTAGCCAGACCCCCCCAAGAAATCTACGGCAGACTCTACCCACAACACCCACGTGGCACAGACAACCCCAGCAGCAGGACATCAGCTTGACTACAAACAACAGCAATAACCCACTGTCTCTCTGCAGTGCCTCTAACTTCATCAAACCAGTCAAATCACCTCCTCCCCACGACAACAATGAATGGCGGTCTGGAGGGTTGGGGGGGGGGGGGGGGGGGGGCGTGTGTGGCCGTCGGTAGAACTGTCACACCACCTGTAAGCCTCTCGTCAGGTTAGTCAGGAGTTAAAATGGAACACGGAGCTGATTCGAGAGTGCTGGATGCGGGCCAATCAGGGCCTGTGTTCCACAGCAAACTGCCAAAGGTGCGTTCCCACCGCATCCTGTTTGTCTTTCCTCTGCGGTGCATCTTTCAACCCCCACCCCTACATTAACCCCCCCCCCACACACACACACACACCCACCGTTGAGAGACCAGCTCTGCTAACATGTTCCTGCTTGGGTCCCCGGGAGGGAGACGGGCCGTGCAGGTTTTCTTTCCGAGACGTTCAGCCCCTTTGTTTGTTTTCCGCCCCGAATGCATTTTCCGAAAGAGGTTTGCATCGGGAGGCTCTGGAAAGAGGAGGCTTTGGAAAGTCCTGCGCCTCCATCTTGGTGTTCATTTCCACGAGGAAAAACAGCCTGCAGCTCTGTGGCTCTCCTGGGTCGTGTTTGCCACCTGCCAAATTCTCTCTGCCCCGACGCTGCCATCCCCCCTCCTCCTCCTCCTCCTCCCCCCCCTATTCCTCCTCCCCCCCTCCTCCTTCTCCTCCTCCTCCCCCCCCCTACTCCTCCTCCCCCCCTCCTCCCCCCCCCTCCTCCTCCTCCTGCTTCTCCTCCTCCTCTTCCTCCTCCTCCTTCTGGAGCACAATCATATTCCTTTATGTGAGGACAGGTTCACTCATGTCGCCCAGTATCTGAGTTTGTGGTGAGAGGTTTTAGTTAGCCTGTCGGTTAGCCTGTTAGCATGCCTGTTAGCATCTGTATAATGGTCTCCCAAGGGATCTGCGCTGTTTCCAAATGTCTTTGGAAATTGTCCCCTGTTGGTCTCTTGAAGGAAAAAGAGAATGACACAACGGACCCAAATCAACAGTGAATGTGATCATGGAATTTTTTTGTTTTGCATTTTACTGTGTGATATAAGAAAACATGATACATTCTGAACCGGATGAGTAAAAGAGATGGCATTTTAATCTGCTCTCATATCACAATATTCATCTATTTTCAGCTTCTTTTTTTTACTCCTGTTTTTGAAAAGTAGGCTAGGATAGTTGCTCGCTGACAGCTTCCTGCGGCGTGTTTGCTTTAGATAAGCAGAGATAAACAGCCCACAGGAGGTGACTGTCACATGCAGCGAACATCATGGCCCAGAGGGATCTGGAGACAAACCTAACGTACCTAATACCATCCCATTCTATTATTAACTCATCTAGTTTTTATAATTAAGTAATTTATAACAGACAGATGTCCTTATGCAGTGTAATAAAATAATCCTAAATAGATTCATCAATACTACACAGACTGTGCATTAAAGCTGAATTATTTTTCTTACCGATGATGATGCCAAGTAGAGTATGTATTGCATGACATTATGAAAAACTGAACACCCAGCTATTCAGTCTGCATATGTAGTATGTACTACCTGTTATTTTTGGTATACAAAATAGATAAAAGTAAATAAAAGTATTAATTAGGTATATAACTGTATGTACCCATTAGGTATGTGCATAGTAAGTACTACTCATTAGGTGTTTACAGTGCATACTACTGTAAGGTTTGTGGACAGTATGTACTAACTAGTAAGTTATACTGTGGGTACAGTAAGTACTACCATTGGGTTTGTGAACAGCATGTACTACTTGCTGGAATGTGTACAGTTCAGTGTGTATATACTGATGGAGATATTCATGGGCCCAGCAGGGCTCCCATGCCAGATGAACTTGCAGCAGACGCCAGGGTTCCCGTCAGAGCACTGAACTGGAAACACCACCAAACACAGTGTGAATGTGGTTCTGTTTAGGCCTGGAGGTGGTTCACTGCCAAACACTAAAATAACCACAGAGGTGCATCTCATTAGGTCACTCGCTGTGTGCCTGTTCCCAGGTTCGAGGGTGTGAGGTGTGGGTGGTGAGGTGTGGGGTGTGGGTGGTGAGGTGTGGGGTGTGGGGTGTGGGGTGTGAGGTGTGGGTGGCTAGGTGTGGGGTGTGAGGTGTGGGTGGTGAGGTGTGAGGTGTGGGTGGTGAGGTGTGGGGTGTGGGGTGTGAGGTGTGGAGTGTGGGTGTGGATGGTGGGGTGTGGGGTGTGGATGGTGGGGTGTGAGGTGTGGGGTGTGGGGTGTGAGGTGTGGGGTGTGGATGGTGGGGTGTGAGGTGTGGGGTGTGAGGTGTGGGGTGTGGATGGTGGAGTGTGAGGTGTGGGGTGTGAGGTGTGGGGTGTGGATGGTGGAGTGTGGGGTGTGGGGTGTGAGGTGTGAGGTGTGGGGTGTGAGGTGTGGGGTGTGGATGGTGGAGTGTGGGGTGTGGGGTGTGAGGTGTGAGGTGTGGGGTGTGAGGTGTGAGGTGTGGGGTGTGGGTGTGGTGAGGCTGGGGGCATCATCCGATCCATCTACAGTCTAAACCTCCCACGCAGTCTGGGTCAGCTGGGTACATAACGACCACCCATCTCAACAACCACAAACACACACACAGACACTCCAGGATGTCACAGCATGAGTCCGGTCTGATTCAACCCGTACGAACAGGCTTCCCGGAAACCTTGCAATTTGTAAACCACAAGACAATAAGTGTACCAGGAACAACTAGATAAACACGTTATGTAAGTTGTGGAGAACAATAAAGTGTCTTCAGTGTCACCCTATACACGCTCATTTGACTGAAGTCTACTTTGCACTCAAACCATTGAACACAGGAGACCTAGTTTTGGTAAAATATATACTTTTTATTTATTTCTTCATACAAAGAAATAGTATGAATGTTCAGTATTTAATTATCTAGAAACATCTGTTCCATTTTGCTCTTTCAACGTGTAAAATTAATTACTTTGAAGTACATACCACAAAATACTTGATTTACATGTATTTTCATTTTTTTATACATACAGATCTGCTAGACTAAATATCATATGATATGTGGGGTAAGACAGACATCACAACATTTGCACATCTCTAGAGGGTTGAATAGAACTCAACCATACCCACTGAAGCAGCATGGGTGGACACCATGGTTCCACAGTGTCAGAGACGCCCCAACTGTTACATCAACTGGACCAGAATTCCAATGCATTGCTCTAGCACTGGCAGGGCGAACAAGGGACATTTCCGAATGAGACAGCCTGTGCTAGCAGGGCAGCATAGAAGTTCTGCATAGAGGGACCAGGAGAAAATGCTTTCATCATTGCACTAAGCGGGAGACGTCTTTGTCCACACACAGTCATGGAAATGAACAAACTTGTCCCTGACACGAAACGTGAGATAACGCGAGAATCGAGGACCAACAGAACTCTGCAAACGCTCAACGTTTCCCTGTTATCAGGGAAGAAGCCAAGCCAGGAACAACAGCTCAATTAGGTTGAAGTTCTGTCGGAAATGCCGAAAAACGGGATTTTGCCATTGGATTGGACGGTTAAGAGGCACATCATCATTTCAATTTCCAAATAAAGTACCGTTGAGTTCACCATTCTCTTCTCCCACAGGTTCATTATTGGTGACGCCTTCACATAGAACATAGGTGTTGAGGGAAAGAGAGTCAGAAAAGTGTACATTCGTTCTGGGATCTTGATGAACCTGGTGGTCTGCTGTGGTAGTCGACGAGACCTGAGGCTGTGTTCCGAAACCCACACTAACATACTAGGTAGACTACAAATAGTATGCTCTTTCTACATAGCATGCTACTGTGCATACTGGGACACAGTTGGGTGACTTCCCAGGATTCCTTGCATCTGCACACGGCAAAGCACAGAACCGCATGGTTTTGTCTCTCATGCCTTTGAAATTGCAAACCACAAGCTACAAGGGTCTGGGTATGTATCGTACGTCTCGGAATCCTAGCCACAGACTGGTTCTCCCGCTTGCATATCAAGAATTCAAGTAGAAAGACAAACAAAAACAAAGAAGCAACAAAGCGAAGAAATTACAAATGAAAAAGGAAAATTGAAAAGAAGATAGTCACTCAAGCTGCGTGAAACCCGATCCTCAAGCTCCAGAACAACTCAAGAATGAGATACATGGTTTTTTTTTTGTGTGTTTTTTTGGCAACAAGGAGAAAGATGAGATGAGCTGTGGAAAATGAGCCATGTTGGGGTGATATGGTGAACGAGGCCCACTGTGGAGATCAAATGCACCCTCATGGACGCGTCCGTCTGATGATGACATCAGAGATGTCCCGGCCTGCGTCCCTGCCCGAGGCCGTTCCTGCTCACAGAACTTTAAAGAACAGGCCTCCCCCCTTTGATCTGCTGTCAGGGATCTGAGAGATGTTCTGCATCATTTCCTTTGATGAGGCGGCATCTCGCTGAGGCGGAGCGCTCGTGGTTTCCCTATCATCTCCATCTCCACGCTCCACGTCGGAAAGATGGAAGCCAACTGCCTTGTGCCTCTCGCCAGCCGCTGCTCATCCGGCCGTGGGGAAACGAGTTCAGCAGGTGGTCTGCCGGCCCAGTCGTGGGCCCGTGGGCTCCTCCTCGACAAATCAAAAGGCTCTCAAGGAAAATTCGATTGGGACTTTATTTGACCTTTGAACTCGTCGGTAAAGGGGCCGGTGTCTGGCTCTGAGCCAGCAGCGCATCTAATGCGAGCAGGAGGGCGGGGAGCCGATCGATCGGACTTCGGTTACATTACGAGATTAGCATAATGTCAACAAGGGGCCGTGTGCGCTCGCAAACAGGATTTGGCCTTTGATGGATGGGCCATTCATTAGTGCAGGCTGCGGGAGCACCGCTAGAGAAAGGCCAGGCATATACTTTAAGCATGAGTGACACAATGAGCACCAATTAGGTCTATCGATCTACCTGCTATTGACTGAATGGGACATCGGATCAGCTGGTCTGGCCAATGCGAGGGCAGGGAAAAAATAGGTCTGGGGAATAAAACATCACTGGACAGATGCAATGTTGCAAATGCTGCAGGAATCCCAGGATGCCAAGATTGAGAAGAAGGTGGAGGGAGAGGATGGCTGGTGAACGTGAAGGGGAGGAGCATGTTGGAATCAGGATGCAGGTGGTTGGGGGGGTTTCTCTCCACTGCTCTGTGGACAACGTACCCGTAACATGATGCAGTTACACCTTTTCCAACTGTGTTCATCTCGCATTTGGAAGCACCAACAGCCGGTCTGGCTTCACAAGACCAACAAAGGGAAGAGCAAAACAAAACTGAAACAACTGTGGAATGTTATTCAAACTAAAGGCGGGGCCAGATGTACAAAATATGGTTAGGCAGCTTAGTGAATTAATTGCTTAGAAATAAAAATAAATTATTATAAAATAGATTTCTGTACATTTTACATATATATATTTATACTGTAGCAACGTCTCCACATCTTTTTTTGCCGCTGAAAATTACACCGAAACAGCTTCACAACAAATAACATGTCCTCCGAATTTTCGTCAATCCCAACCAAAGTTGTGTCCGGTCATCTGGTAGAACTTCATGTTGAAGGGCCTGTAGAAGTCCCGTAGCCTCTGCACCACCTCAGGGTCAATGTTGGGGTGGGTCCGCCCTTTGGTTTTGCCCAGGCAGTGGGGCTTGCTGCTGCCTTCGGCCTTCTTGAGGCAGGGGAAGCCCTTGGTCTGGTTGAAGTAGAAGTGTTTGTCTGTGATGATCCTCTTGAGCCCCAGGAAGTCCTGCACGCGGCCCAGCTCTCCGGCCGGGTCGCTGATCAGTCGCTCCCCGCTCACAAACAGGATCTGGCCCATGGGGAAGTACTGCAGCCAGTTGTCCAGGTGCTTGGCGTAGATGCCGATCTGGATGGCCGACCAGGAGGTGTCGATGAGGCCCGTGGTCCTGTTCTTGAAGGTCAGGCTCTCGAAGGTGGGGATGTCGGGCTTCTTGGACAGCGTCTGGGTGTAGTCGGAGATGGCCCTGGTGACGGGGTCACGCACCACCACGATCAGCTTGGTGTCCCGGGACATGGCCGAGATCCGGGCCGGAGCCTCTCTGGTCACAAAGTAGCTGGGGGTCTTCTCCATGGTGATCTGGCCCTCCAGGGTCTTGGGCATCAGCTCCCTGAAGAGAGGAGAGGGAGAGAGAGAGAGAGAGAGAGAGAGAGAGAGAGAGAGAGAGAGAGAGAGGGAGAAAGAGAGAGAGACAGAGGGAGAGAGAGAGAGAGAGAGAGAGGGAGAAAGAGAGAGAGACAGAGGGAGAGAGAGAGGGGGAGAGAGAGGGAGGACACAGTTAGGAGAGCGCAAGGTGGAGGAACCCTCGCATAATGTAATCAAGCAGATGGAGAGCATAGTGTTCTGTAATCAATGAATCACTTACTAGGGCTGCTTGGCCCTATTACGGAGCTCAAACCCGATTAGTGCAGGCAGACCTCCAACATCAACAGTACTCACTCTCTAGATACACACACCCCAGGCAAAATACCTTCCCTTCACACACCAAAATTCAGATATTTCCCTCATTCCACATTCACCGACCACAAAAGAACTCTGAATTGTTTAGAGTTAAGACCTACCAAGGTTAGGATGACCGTAATGTAACATTAATCCAATTTTGTAAAGTATGTTTTTCTAGAGGCCACTCCCTCGCCACGACCACATGATGGTGTTACAATAACAATAAGTCATTTTTTCTAGTTATTGTTATTGTAACAGCATCATGTGGCCGTGACGAGGGAGTGGCCTCCTGTCCAGTTTCTCTTCCTGTACCACTCGACTGGCTCCAGGTTGCCAGGCTTACTCTAAATCCCCCCCTCTTTACACCGTTAACCACTTAGGAGCCAAACACAGCCCTGTTCGCCTTTCACTGACTCTGCCTTAGGCATGTACACAATGCACAGCTCCGGGACATGCGCCCGAGTTGAAAGGCGACTCGACTTGTTTCATAAAAAAGCAATCTGTTAGTAGTAAGGCGGGGGAGGCTGTGGTGGGGTAGGAATGGAGAGGTGGGTGGGGAGGTGGGGGTTGTTTGGGAGGGAGGGATACGTTACATGCAAGACCTATGATCAAAAGCCATTTGAGAACCACTCGTTTTGAATTGAAAGTGAACGTGCTTTTGCCGCCAAACTGGCTTCAGGTTTCGGGGGAACGCTGCCCAATCGGGGAGAGTGGATCGTGACGAAGCGATAAGGGGGCTTAGACGAAAACCCCAGCACATGGATCGTATCCTCTGTTCATGGCCTCGTGGCCCCTGGCAGGAAACCCTGTGGCTGCCCTCCGTGATGTAGACATGGGATCACATGTGTTTCTGATGTTCGCTTGGAGGGGAGGGTTCGTACAGTAGAACCGGAGATTACAGGTGCGTGCCCAAGCACGCTTGTCAGTGTACCTATCCAGGCAATGAGAGAGAGAGAGAGAGAGAGAGAGAGAGAGAGAGAGAGAGAGAGAGAGAGAGAGAGAGAGAGAGAGAGAGAGAGAGAGAGAGAGAGAGAGAGAGAGAGGGAGAAAGACAGGGATAATAGAGAGAAGGAGAGAGAAGGAGAGGCAGGAGGGAGAGAGAGAGAGGGAGAGAGGAAGAGGAGAGAGTGAAATAGAGGAGGGAGAGCGAGGGAGGGAGGGAGGAGTGAGAGTGGGGTCGGAGAGGAGCCAGGTGTAGGTAACACCAGGCAGGAGTATCACTACTCCTGTTAGTCCTTTGTCCCTTGCCGTGAAGCAGGTTGTGCTGAGGCAGAGTTACAGGCCCTTTGTGAAGAGCGCTCTCCGTCCCACCTTGTAATCGCACTGGGGCTGTCCACACACACAGTCTAATACTGGAGAGAGTGGCCTCTATGCCACGGCAGAGGAGGGCCATAACAATGGGCCGCCCTGCGCCTCCAATGTTCCTCAGTGATGCTCTTTAAAGTCAGTACTAATCCAGTTCATGTAAGAGTGGCTCATGGCTAATTCATGTAACACGGCCTGTCTGTGAAGGCGCAGGGAGACATACCGCGAGGTGGAAATTCCCTTGAGAGAGAGAGAGGTGGATGAAATAGAAGAGAAATAGATGGATGGTAAAATTGTGAATGCCTGGGGTGAAATAAGGTGTCTAATGAAACGCTTTATGGAAATGTGTTGGCAGATATGTATGCTTGCTGTGGTGTGTATTGAATAGAGAGTCATTTATCTAATTATGATGATATCTGGCTAATTACTGACACGTTGGCTGAAACGAGTGGAAGAGAATGGAAGAGAGCCATGGAGAGGTCCAAAAAAACGAATTAACATCAAAACAGATCGAGTACATGCTTTCTATGCAAGAGCATGACAGATCGTTTTTTAAGAGCAGCCTTTATGGCAGAGAAGAAGACGAAACACAATAAGAGGCTCACTCACGCTCACTCACACATACACACACACACACACACACACACAAATACACACGCCTAGAAAGCATTTATGCCAATTAAGCTGTTTAGCGTTCTTGAATGTCTACAAAGAATATAAGCCTAACATCTCCTTGTGAAAACTACACTCTATTAGTTACTCTGTCAAGCAGTTGTACTGATACTGCCTGCAACCTTTCTGTTCTGTTTTGTGCTAAAACATGGCCAGAACCAACACACACACACAAGCAAAATGGCTTTTCGATCTAATCCCATTTCAACATCACAATGAGGCAAGGCCATAGGGAGAAGACCGTGAGGTAAACCATGTGTATGCTGATAGATTATGTTGATCCAGGCTCAAGAAAGCCGGGGAGCCATCTTGCGAATCAAGTGTTGGGGGTTTGGAGAAGAGGGTGAAAAGGAGTGGGGAGAGAGGGAAGAAGAGGGATAAGGAGGGGAGAGGAGAGGGGGGGGGGACAGAGAGAGGGAAGAAGAGGGATAAGGAGGGGAGAGGAGAGCGGGGGGGGGGACAGAGAGAGGGAAGAAGAGGGATAAGGAGGGGATGAGGAGAGCGGGGGGGGACAGAGAGAGGGAAGAAGAGGCCCCGTAAAGCACCCCAATAAAAAATGTCCACCTCTGACTTTGCCCCGTTCTCTCTTAAAAGAGTGGCAAAGAGGCCAAAAGAGGTGGGGGGGAGGGGGGGGGGAGTGTGGAGAGGAGAGAAGAGGAGGGGTGTCAGTGGGAAGAGAAGCTCTCGGAGGAACAATGCCCATTATGCCCGCTTTTGATTTATGAGGTGCTGCTTTTAAAGATTCCGTCAGCAAACAGGCAATTCTCGAGCACCCGGCTTCTCTGTTTCCAGGCTTTGCTTTGAAAACGAGCCATTGTCCTTCGGCCGCTGGGTTGAACGGGGCGGCGGCCGGGGCCGCGGAGGGCGGGGTGGGGGGTCAGGGTGGAACCTTGGTGGGCTGAGGGTGGGGGCCCTTCTGAGGGGGCTCGTTGAGGGCTGAGTGGGGCCACTTCTCAGGCTTGAGAGAGGGCGGCCTGTTTGGAGGGCTCTGGAGTGGAACGTGTGCCTTGGATTGGCCCTCGGAAACCACCCCGCCGGTCTCCACGGAGGCCCCTGGGACCTCTTACTCCCCAGGTACATCAAACGGAACCTTAAACTGTAAAGCGGCTCTCCGGAGCACAGCTGTGTGGGGGCATGCTCTACAGAGACGTACAAACGCTGTCCGGCATGCTTGTCCCTCCACTCTTTATTGTCGGACTATCTGGCGTCGCGTGCAGGAAATTCAGCTCCTCGTGGTGTGGAGAGAAGTAGCGTCGTTCTCTGAGGTCTCTCTTCTCTCGTCTCTCTCTCTACTCTGTCGTCTCTCTATCTCCTGCTAGTCGGTCGGGGGCCTAGCTTCTCCCTAAGAGCCTACATAAGCAGAGCACTCGATAACATAAACTGTCGACTCAACGAGTGCTGAGTGGCCTGCTTTCTACCACACGAAACTACTGCCACGGGCCACGCTAGAATAAATGCGTGCGAATAGGACGGTGGATTTCTGAAGGCCCCACTGCTCCCGACCCAACACATAAAGTTATGGACACTACACAACCTGTCTCGTGTCCAGTCCAGACCCCACAGTGGGCATCTCGACACACAGCAACTGCCCTCGACGCAGATTTCTAGTGCTGTCACGGTGATGACACGCAGCGTCATCTCGCGTCTGCGGCGAGGTTAGGGACTGGGGTCTGGTGGTATGGGGCTGTGGCGGGGTGGGGTCGACGCCCTAGAGTGTGAGCTAGCAGCGGGGGAGGGGTGATGGGCGACAGCGAGAGGGGGGGGCCTCCGGTACGTTCGTTTTGTTGGTATTGCCGGTCGGGGCTATTAGTCGGAGCTGGCGACGTGCAGGCTAGGGCTGCTCCAGCGGGGTTCCAGGCACTGCCGTTGTCTGTCTGCTAGGCGTCTCGATCGCTTATCGGCCAGTCCACGCCCAGATGACTCACAGGGCCATCGTGGCTTCCATGGATCACTTATTGGGTCTTGATTTCACAATCAAGGAGGGGTGCACGCATCCCGATGCTATCAAGGGCGAGGTGGAGGTGCGCTGACCGCTCGAGGGGGCGGAGGGTGGCTGGGGTCGAGACCGGGATGGGCAAAGTAGGCGAGGAGGTGCAAGGAGGGACGAAGGTTAGGGGGAGAAGAAGGGAGTTAGGAGTGGAGATAGGATGAGGCAGAAGTGACGAGTGCAGCTGGGAGGATGAGTGTAGGAGCGAGAGGTTAGAAGCAGGGAGATGCGGAAGGAGGGGAGCTAGGAAGGTCATCTAGGGGCAGGGGAGCGGGGAGGACGCGCACATAATGGGAGTAGGAAGAACACAGGGTACGGGGGGATACAGATGGAGGGTAGAGTAGTAGAGAGAGAGTGAGAGAGCAAGTAGCAGCGGACACAGACGGAGCGAAGAGAATGTAGGATCGATGAGTCGGGGGAGAATAGGAGAAGTCGTACGAAGTGACTAGGCAGGTAAGTAGTCATTAGGAAGATTTCTATAGTATACGCCTTCTCTCTCACGGAATACTATAAGAACGGCGCACAGGCTATTGATCACGAGGACTCCCTCAGCCTTCGGCGAGCAAGCGAGCCTGGAGATCTAAGAGCTAAGTGACACTTCAAGAGAGGGGGAGAGGAGGAAACGGGGGCCCCTTGAAAGGCCCTCTTTCTTCCCCGGGCCCCCCCGGCCCCCTCGGCCCCGCTCTCCTCCGCAGCACGACCGGAGGAGAAGTGCTCCGGGCACAAAGGAGACACTCTCTTCTGCGGTTCTTCGACCGATAGCCATCTTGAGTCTCACTTGTTCCTTGACCTCGACAACTAGGTGACTCGCTAACAACCCCCCCCCCCCCCCACCCCCCTCCTCCTCTCCCCCCGACAACTGGTTGACAAGCTGTTCGCCATGTCACAAACAAACGGGAGAGGCCCTTCAGTGTTGAATAGGTGCCAGTGGACACAAAGTATCTCAAAAGTTTGTGGGTGATATCATAGCACAATTCTTTAACCACAAACCCCAATAATTATGAACTGATGGATGGACCATTCCATGGTCAATATGCTCCGGATCTAAATTTATGTCAAGTCGATTGAAACCCAGTCTTCCCATTACAGAACACTCAAGACCGCCTAGCAGAGTAGGATAAGCCTGGAATTGAAATAAGCGTAATTGAATAATGAATGTTTATGTAACACTGATACACACAGGCATGCAACAACACACACACACACACACACACTGCGGCGGCCACCGACTGAGCACACACTACTTCTCCTGGTGAGCTACACACATATTTTCAAGGCAGCATTGAGACACACAGAAGCCAGACATTTTGAAATACACCCCACTGTGCCCGGAGTCTGATATTATATTTAACCACAGAGCAAGGTTGTGGCTGTAATTTCACAGAATAAAGTGATGGTTTATGGCAGGGCCACTCCAGGCGGCTGCTACAGGGAGGGAGGGAGGAGAGGGCTGGGCGGTAGGAGCCCTGGGCCTCATTACTCTGGTCGTTTGGAGAGGATAGTAAGGTGCTGGTATGTGGACACTTAGAGCTTCCTGACACTTCATTTCCTGGATGAGAAGATCCAGGGATCCCCTCTTAAAACTGAGGCTTTGCAGGACCCTTTGTGTGAGTGGATGTGAGTGTGTATGTGTGTGTGTGTGTGTCGATCTGGGTGAGTGTGTGTGCCGGTCAGCGTGCGCAGGCCTGTGTGTGTCCATTTGTGTCGGCTCGCAAGTAAATAACTCATGCCGGCTGAGGGATGAACCCTATTGGATACTGCGGCTCCACAGGCCGAGCGAGTGCAGAGCATGTCCTCCTGCGGCGGAGAGTTTCACATGTACCAGACCTCGCTGGAGAACGGTGTCACTGTGGCCGTGGAAGCTTCTGGAAACAAGCTCTCGGCAGGATGAATAATGAAGAGAGCAGTCGCCTCCCAGACGCTAACCTGGAGGGGTCTCAGATCCCTGCAGGGTCAGGCCCGATCCGCTTACTGCATTCGGCTGGGAGTCTATCCTGCTCGGGTGGAAAACAACCAGGCGCTCAGCGCCAGCCAACAGTCGGGGCCTGGACAGGACCCCGTCCGTTTGCGCGGGGACACACACAGAGACCAGAGCCCCGTGCCAGAAAAGTGTGCAGTATTTCAGCGTCTTGGAATTTCTTTCCCAGCAGCGTCGAAGCTGGGCCCTGTGGTGGAAACCTCCGGCTTTTTAGGCTGGTTTGGAAGGGGAGATCAGAAAGTAGGGCGACAGAATGGATGAGTGGGGAACTAACCGCCCCCACGCACATCGTGAGGGATCGTGTCTCAGGCTGCGTGACACGCCGACAGAGGAGCGCTCCACGCCGCGGGCTCCGGAACGTTCTCCGCCTCACCCCGCAACGCTTAAGTGAGGTTTAAGTGTCAGGGAAACGTTGGCGCGACCACGGCGGTCTCTGTGATGGCCAGCGTCGCCAGTAGCATGACACGGACGAATCAATCCGTACCCCCAAAAATCCCGCCGTTGGTCGAAAACGTCTGTTTTCGCATTTGCGTGCCGTTACCCTCCAGCACCTCTGTAGAACAGATCGGAATCCGGGTGTTTCTGGTGGTGGGGCAGGCCTGTGGCCGGACTAGGCCTCAGCAGAGTTACTGAACGTCAATAGCACTGGGCATGCTCTAGGAGAGCCCACCATGTGGTATAAATAAACCAGTGAATCTGGGGAAGAGAGGGAGGTGGGGGGAGCATGTGCCTTTCGCTCTTCCTCTGTGGTGTGCGGGAGACGTGCTCTCCGTCTCAGCACAGCAACTCATCTCCAGACACCGCTCGCCGCCGCTGCTTCCTCCGGAGAGAGCGGAGGAGGACGGCTCGTCACGCCAGAGAGGGGGGGTTTCCCCATTCCCACTCACAATGATGGACGAGCCGTTCTTAGGAAACACTTAACCCCTCGCATCGCTTTGCAGGCCGCGGCGATACGGGATAAGGCACCTGAGAATGGAATGGTGAGCCGTGCCAACAAGCTGCTCCAGGCACAAAAGCACCCTCCCGTCAACCCTCCCTATACACACACACGCGCGCGCACACACACACACAAGGCAGGCGGGCACATGGGGATAGCACCCGGTGTTTGCTTAGAGCGAGTAATCCACTGTGATCAGTGTATTTGCTCAGGGTGTTTGTTAAAGGTGTTAGTGAGACACTGGTGACCTCCTGAGACGCATTCCAGTTAGATGTGAGACGAGTGTGTGTGTTAATGTGTGTGTGTGTGTGTGTGTGTGTGTGTGTGTGTGTACACACAGCAGGGGTAGTGATTTACTGACACTTGAAATGCACAAAGAGGCAAACAGGTCTTTGATCTGGAGTCAATCTCTACAGTAGGCATGAATGAAAAGATGAAACAGACTGAAAAAGAGCATTTCGCCGCCCCCTTTACCCTCGGCGCATGCACGAACCACTCACACTCACACACACACACACACTCACACTCACCAGCATACTACTTTGCATTTTGTTTGAATTGGCTGTCATCCGTAACTGCTTGCGTACCTTTTGAAGACAGGTGAGCAGCAAGACAAGGGGATTTCCTTCATGTCTCTGAATCCACCTCTCTCACACAGCTCTCTCTGTCTCTCTCTCTCCCTCTCCCTCTCTCTCTCTCTCTCTCTCTCTCTCTCTCTCTCTCTCTCTCTCTCTCTCTCTCTCTCTCTCTCTCTCTCTGCCTCCATTCCCCACGTACAGCTGCAGTACTGGTTAATGGTTTACAAATTCCTGAAGACAGGCTGTCTCTCTGGCTAACATATAATTAGCTAAAATTGCTATCATACCGGTAGTGACAATTAAACCATTCATTTTTAGAGAGGATGAATGACAGCAGCGCAGTGTTGCAACTCGAGGCATTTTGGCTGCCTTCTTTTGGAAGCCGGCCTGGATATTGTCTGCCATGATATCTCGGGAGCGTCCTGAAGACAAGATAATTGCAGCCAAGTGAGTTTCACGTTAACTCTTTCTGCAGCAAGTCGTCGCCAAGCACAGACGTGAAGAGGAAGTGGATATTTCAGAGTTGAATTGTTCCGTTTTAATTGGATGTCTAACCACGGGTTGAGCATGACAACTGCTTCCTATCTTCCCTCTCTGTCATCCCCATGTGGACCTCACGGCTGGGAGGGAAACAGGATCCGCTCACTCCAAGCCAGACAGACAAGTCCAAAGAAGAGGGGGGGAAAGAACTATAAAAATGAAAAAAAAGGATTGGAGGAAAAAGACGTTTAAGAATCAGGCCTTGCCAGATAAATATGTAAGCCTGGGCTAGAGCACTTCAGCTTTTGTTTGTTGTCATAGGACATTTCAACCACATAACAGTTTGACTTCCTCCACTGACTTCTCTCCTCCTTAAAGTACTTGTTTATCCAGTCTTTCAGGGAAAAGAAAACTGACAGATAAAATGGACTAATCGCTTCCTTTTGTCCAAAACAATCTAGCCAGGTACCTTCCTGTACAGTATCGAGTCTTTTCCTAAGACTTCAGTTATATGTTCAGTTCGAACAGCTAGAAATAAAGTTGATATAGCACTGGGGACTGTCTGAACTGTTGAGGTAAAAGAAGAGTGGGAAAGAGACAGGAAAATGTGTCCGGTAGGTTTGGCTGGGTTGCCTTGGAGTTTCGCTGTAGGGTTCTCACTATGTTCCCAAGAGGGGGAAAGAGAGAAAGAGAGAGCGAGAGAGAGACCACTCAGGGATTCTAATGAGCTGTGTTCTTTTACAGCCAGGGTTAATGGAACCTCAGGAGAGAGGCCCCCTCTCCCTCTCCTTCATTCTTGTCTTTCCGTCAACTCTCTCTCTCTCTCTCTCTCTCTCTCTCTCTCTCTCTCTCTCTCTCTCTCTCTCTATCTGCTCCCAGTGCGAGGGATGCTCACCAACACCCTAATGGCTACTTTTGGGACTTAATACCTAGGACACTTCCAGGTTTACAGGTTTACTGTCATCACCTCCTCCTGCCCGACCTCCTCCTCCTCCTCCACCTCCTCCACGCCCTCCTTACTGCCACCCACCCACACTCCCAGACTTTAGGGTACGAGGTGAAGGGAACAGTGACTATAGTCTTGGAGGGGGAGCGCTTACCAATCGAAAGGCTAATGATTAACAAAGCATATAAGCGAGCTAGTGTTTCTTTCCTCTTGCTAAGGCCCCTGGGCTCTTTTTAATGTGTCAAAGAGTGTTTATTTAGCAGCCATGAATGACCATTAACTGGGGAGGGAGAAGGCCTGGTTCTGTTCTGACATGTGTTCCGACATCCAAATTATCACCTCGTTAAAAGGAGCCCGATTCCTCCCACCTGGCTGAGGGGAGGGCCTGCACACGGATGGGGAGAAAAACAGTGACGAGCGTTGCTATCTTCTCTTGCTCTTCCCACTGTCTTCCCCCTGCTCTGTCACTGATCACTGAGAGAAAACATACAATGTATTTCAAAATGGGAGAATTATTTTCTAAATCGGTTTTGTCAAAAGCTAGGCTGACTTGAGTGAACGCAAACAATGGCGGGAGTTTGCGAGCGCGTGCACGCGTGTGCGTGCGGGCGCGGCGCGTCAGAGTTTGACAGTGAGTTCCTGTCAGCTTTTCTCTGCAGCAACACCAGGGGGTTCCTGCCTGTGGCGGCCATGTCACTGTTGTGGTTAGCACTCCGGCGGCTAGCTCACTGGGTCTGGCCCACCACAGTGGTGTGTGCCCCTCCCCTCTCCCCTGGTTGCCCCTTTCACAATTAGCCGGTGGTAATTCGCGGATGAAAGCTGCCTTTCTCCGGTTCCCCCCACCCCCTGTCTTTCCCTGTCCGTGGCTGTTGCCGTGCCAGAGTGGGCAAGGGGAAGGAGGGGGGGGGGGGGGGGGGCCCTTTCCTTCCACACTGACCCAAAGCTCTCTGGGAGAGGGTCACTGGTGCTTACTGGGGCCTGCAGGGAGACCAGCCCAGGACTGGGCCAACACAGCACGGCATGTGACACTATTCTTATTTGCAGAGAGGCAAAGCACACAGCTGGAGAATGGAAAAGGAGGAGCTTCATAAAAAAAAAAAAGAGGGAATGGAGAATGGGTTGTTTGGGGGTGGTATTGGAGGGAGGAATAGGGGGTAGGGGTTTGGATGGATGGATTGGGGAGGGAGGGAGGGGCAGGGTTAGAACCTGTCCACAAAGAAAATAATCCGCTCATTTGGGAAAACGGCCGGGGTGTGTTTTAGCTGTGGTTTCAGGCGAGTTGTTTCGACGCCGGCGGAGGCTTTGAGGAGAGGATGTCAGCCTGCTGTTAGCTGGATGGGTTGGCTGCTCGGCCGTTGGGTCCCTGAGGAGAGGTTGGAGGGCCGGGGGCCGAGGGTTTCGGGAAGCCCCGACGCTGGAGCGTCTGACCGTCCGAGACGGCGCATTCCTCTCCTCTGACCTCCGCGTAATCGCAGCCACATTTCTTAGGGCTTCGCGCAAAGATATCAGCTCGGCTATCAACCGCTTTCCTGTCTAACTCGTTCGAAAGAATACGCACCCCTTCCTCGCCTGTGTTTTCGGAGCAAATGAATTCGACAACTGAAGACGGGAGACATCCCTGTGGGATTAGCAGAGGCCAGCAGCGTTCTCCAACCCTGCAGATGGCCAGCACACAAGCCTTGTTCCCCTTCAGACGTCAGACTGACCCCCCAGTCAAAGGCCCTTAACCCACCAGCACACAGCGCCTCCAATCAGGTCTGAAGGATCAATACACAGCCCTCCCAGGAGACCAGCGCCCTTGTGTGATGCGTGCACGATGCCTGCGTGTCCTCTGTCTCATTTCATCATTGCTTGATCGGGGATGAAAATGATTTGTGAATCCCAGCTGAGACTCGTGAGTGGCGAATCTACACACGTTTAGCCATGGCTGGACGCTGTGTTCTCCAGAGCAGTGTTGGCCTTTAAAAGGAAACCCAGTGGCCCATGCGAGTTGGAGGGCCACTAGGGTTGAAACCAGGTGGCCCTTTTTCCTTTTTTTTTCTCTCGAGGAGAGGAAGTAAGGCATGAGAGGTCACTGGAGAGAGTGTGTCTAGGTCACCTCCACGGAAGCGGGAGAGCTCCTGGGGAGGAGAGATAAAGAGAGTTTGCCCATCCAGAACTGTCCCTGACATGGCCAGGAACCCCAGGCTGGTTCCACTGCCAGCGGGCTGGCCCCACGAGCTCAGATAAGAACTTTCAAGTGACAGACTTCCGCAAACATCTCCAGCTTGATAGCTTTTTCTTTTTTTCATAAGCCCTCTTTAGAACAACGGCCCGCTTGTCTCTTTGCGGTGCCGCTCCGAAGCCTAGTACTAAACTGGTGCTGCTGGTAAAGTGCGTTTACCTCAGGGCCTTTATCGGGGGGGCAGAGACAAAGTTCACCCCACAAAGACACCCTGCTCGGGCATGGCGCCGTTTCGGCCAGCCACCCCTGCATCAGTGGGACTGAGGCCTAACCTTTGATCAGAAACCACACACAGTGTGTCTTCCAGAGCTCCACCAAACGTCCCCTTCCCTAATATAGCGACACGATTAAGGTCTATCAAGTGCCAATATCCTAAACGTCAGAAAATCACATGGGGGTTTCAAAGACCGTAATCCAATTTGGGGACTTTTCTCGATGCGAAACATCTCAAGTTAGCGCAAAACACGGCTCGACTCCGTTATTTATGATGTTGATACTGCAAGAAGCATCTGAAGGTGTACATGCTGACATAACACACAGGGCTTTTAGTCGTTCACACCGACGTGAATCCTGAGTCTTAGCGTCTGTTGGCCTCGTATAGAGGGCCCGGCAGTTTTAGAGGCCTCCTTAATGTGTTCTGAACTACGTGTTAAATCATAAAAGCTCTTCCAGGGAGGAGCTGCAGAACAGCGGCGTAATGCCGTGAGCCCAGGCGGAGACACGAGAGCCCGCGACACGACAGCGAAACCACACGGCAGTAATTATATATCAAAGCCCCCTCGCAGTCAATACGTCGACATGCAATATGGATGGAGGAAGGGAGGCACCGCAAACTGACAGTCTAACTGCGGATCGTAACCAACAACGCTGCAGTCAACAAAATGGCTCTCGTCAAAACAGCCGATCGCCTCCTATGCTGCACGAATGGCCCGTGTGTTAAAGAAATGTGCAAACAAAGTAGATCAAATTTGAACCTTTGGATTGATCTGACCCAACAAGTGGGCTTCCACATTGTGGCAGATTCCAGCAAAATTGCATGAGCTATTAAATGCACATGTTTGTTCCACTCCAGACAGGAACACTGGGGGTCTCATGCAGGGCCTGCCCAACTAAACTCAAACTAAAGTGTCGAGGAGTTACTCTGAGTCTGACTACACTGACACACTCTCTCCTCTCCCTCTCTCTCTCTCTCCCTCTCTCTCTTGCTGTTTATCCATGACCTCACAGTTGAAATGCATTCCTCCTGATACTCAAAAGCAGGAATCATGTATTTATCTTCCGTACAAATAGAAACATCAGGGACTCACAATTCATCTGTTCACACTGCTCAAGTTATGTTGGACTGTTTTCATCCTCTCTCTCTCTCTCTCTCTCTCTCTCTCTCTCTCTCTCTCTCTCTCTCTCTCTCTCTCTCTCTCTCTCTCTCTCTCTCTCTCTCTCTCTCTCTCTCTCTCTCTCTCTCTCTCTCTCTCTCTCTCTCTCTCTCTCTCTCTCTCTCTCTCTCTCTCTCTCTCTCTCTCTCTCTCTCTCTCTCTCTCTCTCTCTCTCTCTCAAACGCTCGTATCTGCATTTAGTTGGTGGACTTCCAAAGCTAAAATGTGTGATTCCCCTGGGTCTACGGGGACAGAGATGGTGTAAAACCACTGGAGCAGCTGATAGTAGGACATAGTGCAAATGATCAGTGAGATCGAGTTGAATTGCACAACCTATGTAAACTGTACTCCAAATCCCTTAGCAGATAACCACACCATGGCAGAATGGTATTTCCGTTGCGAATATTGAAGAGGTTGTTGTTTTTACTCGAAGGCTGACTGGTTGCTCTGATACGAGCTTTCTCAACGTCTGGAAAAACACCACCACTGTGGTCTCAGGATCAGACAGTAATGGGACACACTAACAATGAAGATTATCTTCTATTTTATCTTCACGAGAGAACAGACAAACATCAAACTTATCAAAGCTTTTTTTTTTTTTTTTTTCAAGCTGGATGGACTGCGACCAGCAGGCTTACTTGGTTCAATCGAGTTTAGGTCACTGTGATCCTATCTGTCTCGCTGTTGAATCATATGCATTCACGAGGACGGAATCAAAGAAGCTAAATGAGAGTGCAGCACTCGGTTGAACAAAACACCACTACCCAGATATAGAATGTGTGTGCAGCATTGCTTAGCACGTCCAACACGCCACATCTGCTGTTGTATGAGGATTTATGCAACTATGAACGTAGTCTTGACAACTTGACTGGACAGAAAACATGTACTTTGGTTGGTAAATAACGTTCAGTATTTAAAGCTGCTTGTTTAGTCCACATTTGTGTCCTGACTATGTGTGTGTGTGTGTGGGTGTGTGTGTGTGTGTGTGTGTGTTCGTCACTTACATAAAGCAAATCATCTTTGTTTATTTTAGCATTTCAGAGCAAAGTATCAGTTGAAGTAATCTCGATTTTTTCTAGAAACATCTGTTCAAAAGTGCAACAACACCTAAAGAGGATTAATAGTCCACACAACATAACCACTACAAGGAACATGACTTGACAATGGGAACATGTATTACCTAAAAGATAAACCTTTCTCAAAATGAAGCATCACATTCAAGGGCTAACTAACTAAAACACTGCTGATATCAAAGCAGAGCACAATTGTGTTCCCTTTATAAACTGGACGAAAGTGTTTTTTTCTGGAATCAAATCCACAGCCTGCTACTAACGCCTAGGTTTCCCATTCGGCTAGTCTTTCATTTTGCTCAGCTTTTGGTGAGGGGCCCTCGAAGGTTTTGCATATTGAATGGGCTACTCTTCAGAAACTGGACCAAATCCGTTTATTCAGAGAGGCTTCCAATCCAAAACTGTTTTTATCAACTTGTCAGACGAGCTATTAGTTCTGCCCCGTCTTCCACTCCCATAGCCCACGGCTGGAGCGGGGAGAGATCTGAGAATCCAGAGCTTTAGAACTTCAGAACTACGGTTGGAATAGTTGTTCTCAAACGTTCTAAATGTGAAAAAGTTCATGATTAACTATCTTTGGTTACACTCACTTGCTTCATAAAATGTTTACGGCACATGAACACATTTCTAATTCATGCATTGGCTGGAAAGTGTGAGACTGCAGAAAAGTTTTCATGCATATAGGCTATGTTTCAAAAATAGTTGCAGGAAAGTTTTGTCACTGTTTTGACATGTTATTTTACTTATATTTTTTCCATAAAGTGCACTGCATTTATTCAGAGATTTAGGAATTTGAGTGCTTGTCAAGTCCTTCAAAGAATAACATCTTTATGAAATATGACTAATTTGGAGGTAGCATATCTCTGAATAAGTTAGACTGATTTGTGTTAAACTGTTGATTGTAGACAACTCTAAAATATTTAGTTCCCTTGGAGTTGATTAATTGTGGACCTTCATTGGTTATATGTCAAGTCTCGAAAAGCATGTCTTAACCTACTTTTTTTATCTGGAGAAATTTATAAATAATCCGCCGCCTAACCCATCAGGAAAATGCATTCACTCTTCATCAGAGAAATACCATGAAGACAGTATAATTTATGAGGTAGTTTGATGTATTAGTCTATCAAATTAGCCAATTAAAACCAATGCCATTAACATGTATAGGCTATGCAAAAATAGTCTTTATCTCAATCTCAGGACTATTGAAACGAAAGTAAATGCGCATAGCGAAAACTATCTACGCATATAGTGTAATTTATAGGCTTCTTTAAAAATATATATATTTATGCTTTTAAATGAAAATAATAATTACGTGTTAAACTCACTCAACAGACAGTTTGTTGGTAAATCATTAACTTGCAATTATGCTTTGTGTCCAATAGAGACCACTGCACAACGTCAGAACGGCCCGCAGCCTTGCCATTAACTGATAGCCTAACTAAAGGTTTATTTGGACAGGAACACACATCGTGAATAACTATAAGTTAGATTTAATTCATGCATGATGTTTAGAATAAGACAAAAAGGTAAATAGCTCGAGAAATAAATAGCCTAATTCATCTTCGATTGACAGACCTCTCATCTCTATTTCATATATGTTCTCTTTTTCTATGTTATGGCCATACTGCAATCGATATCTGGGCGATAACTAAAACTTAATTTCAAATGTCTTACAATATGCAGACGGTATGGTCTGAGACAGCCTACACAATCCAGTTGAATAGTTGAATAGGGCACGACTGTGGGGTATTTTTCGTTTTACATTTGAAATATGTTAACAATTTTTATTACAAAAACATTGTGGATTTACTTGACTGTAACGTATTCGTTTATTATTTATATGCGGGTCTACAGTAGACTATAGCCTCCAATGTTTTTGCAACATTGCCTAGTATTAAATAAAATAATCTCTTAACCTCAAAACGCGGAATTGTAAGCATGCAGGTTAGAACAAAAAATGTCTGTAGCCCACAAACTTTAGACTTTCCGGTTTAAATGTAGACTATTTTTGTTTACTTTTTACAAAGCTATGTGGGTAATATTAAATGTGGAACAAGTCAGTAGTTCCATATCGGTGCATGCTGTCTACAAAAATAAGACGGTAAGACGCACTGGCAATTTGAAATCATGAAACTTTGCATATCTACCGAATCCCCAAATTCCTTAGAAAAGTGGGCTACTTGTTAGGTTTATGTCTGATAAAATTGTATACACATGATTTGTGATTTACCTGTACCATTCCAGCCCGTTTTCATAGTTGCGGTCGAAGAAGTGCGGCTCGGCTCCAACCGCTCTGATGTCGGGATGCACGCGGAGAAACTCGAGCAGAGCGCGCGTCCCTCCTTTCTTCACCCCGATGATGACTGCCTGGGGCAGCTTCTTGCTACCCGACCCGTTGGAGAAACTGGACATAGCACTCGGCTCAAGGGATCTCTGTTCACCGCGTATCTCGTCCCAGTCATCAGTTTTGTCCACTTCAATGTCGTTATTGAGCAGATCTCTGGAAGCAGTCCTAATAGATGGCTCATCATAGTCGGACTCTATGTCAACCCACGATTGACGCCTGGGCAGCAGTCTGGATATCAGATCCGTTTTACCGTTCTCTGTCCTTGTGCCAACGGCCATCGTCTCTTTACCCCGGTAATTGTCTACTACCAAACTTGGCATGGTGGCACAGTAGCCCACGCATGAGTATAACATGTATACCCACAGTAAAAACATGATGCAGAGTAAGACAAGTTTCTTTTTCACCGGGCTAAATGAAAGCGCATTCAGATTGTGACAGACCAGGCTATATTCCATAAGCCTGACGGTTGCATACCATATTCCAGCGACACATATTGCCAAAACCACTCACTCCTGGTGGCACCTCAACAATCCTCGCGAAATACGCATGCCACTGTTTAAAATAAAAGATATAGCATTGTCTAAAGCAAGCAAACGCAATTATATTTCCAGGAACTTAAAGCCATTGCCCAGTTTTTCACCATAATAATACAGAAATAAAAATCGGAGCGAAAGACAGGAGCACTTCGGTTCTATTCCAAAGCCAAGCTTCTCCCCACGCGCATCTCCGAGGTCTACCCTTCGAGCAACCGCTTGTTTAAAAGCTCCTGCTGAGCGCTAGACTTTTTACAGAGCGGTGGGCGGACGCACATCTGACTGGCAACAGCACTGGCCTATTGACGCGCTCAATCTAAACTGCTCGTCATTTGTTGATTGAAAGGAACGTATCACAGAATGTGGGAGGGCGTACGCGTGGGATCTTCACTTGACCGAAACTTGAGGGGATATAGGCCTATGTTTTGATTGAAAGGAAAATACTTCAACTATATTGTCAAGTATATTGCGTTTCTAATTGACCACGGGGGAGTAGCTCCACCAAAACGTTATGCTTAATTGATGACTACAATTATAAAACCTGTATCCGGGTCAAAAACTAATGCCGTGTGTGTCAGTTAATTTGTGTAAATTATAGAACTGTTTTCTGAGTTATCAATGTATCTTCTGAAACCCAGGATAAAGAAAATGACGCAAAATTAGGCTACCTTTTTTCCTATTTGGCTACCTTTTTCACATTTGTTGTTATTCTTGGCAAAGTTCCTATATATGTCCAAAATGAAAGCCCACTTTGCTTCTTGAATAGGCCTTTGGACTCATCTCAGTAAAATACAAAATGTAAATTCGCAGTCACATGAAAGTGTAAGAATCTTGACCAAGTTGATGTTGAATTTAACAATAACTTTAAACCTTCACCAGTCTTTTGCAGACAATTCAATGAACACAATTCTTACCGTGAAAACATTTCTGGATAAAATAGTAACAACGTTAGGCCTGTTATAACCAGTATAGCTTAAACAATACTAATACTACTGGAACTACTGGTATACATACGAATAATGAGAAGAAAATGTATAACAGTAAGACATATAGGCCTATGTTATGTGTTTAAAAGGCTTACATCCTTGTAAGCAATTCGGTAGTATATAATTTTGACATAGGCTTACATATTCAGAACTTTTAAAACGTGAGCCTATATTTAGGTAAACGTATGCTTTCAATAGTGTTCAAATATTCTGCACAGTTGGCCCATTTCACTTTCATTGTAGCCTATAGACTAAAACCAGTCCAAAGTTTGTGGAAGTTTACTCTTTAGTTTCTTGTGTGACCAAGAAGTAGAAACTCACAAACTAATTGACTTTGTTGCACAATTAACCATGTATTACATTGTTATAACTCATTGTTCGCATTTTCTTTTTAACATCTTACACCTGAACCTGGATATTGTCAGTTTAGTATAAGCTGTACAGTTTAGTTTAAGTTTAGTTTAAGTTATGATTTCCAGCATTGCCTAACTCAAAACACAATTCTAATTGAAAAAACAAACCAAACAAAAAACAACAATAAACAGCGAGTCTTAATCATTTGGTCAAATATGCAGTTACAGTTAGGCTTAGCTTATATGCAATGTTCTAATGACGATCATTGTACGTGGCCATAAACGTAGCCTTTCAATTTATCTGACAGCGATGTACACATATAGCCTACTTTTTCTGACTGATGAAATTAAAGATTATGTTGCCTATAGGCCTACTTTTTGGAGTTTGAAATTCCTGCGCATCTGCTGATTTGCATTCGGGCAGCCTAATTCTCGTCCAAACATGGATTATCAGCATTTGTTTTTCTATTAAAATACTATTTCAGCAAACGATTTTCATCACTATCAGACATACTTCTTATTACTAGCTGAAACGTGTTTACGTTTGGAAATAGACTTTCTAGGATCAACAGTCCTTTTGTCCCAGCGAAATAGCAAAGCGTTTCAATTTTATTTAACAATAATTAATTAATCAACTTGATCTAAAAAAGGTTAGCCGTTTATGAAACCTAGACGGTCAAAGTCAAAGTAAGGTGAACCCCAAGTGTGTATCCGGTACAAGTACTAACGCTTTCTTAGGTTTTTAGTTGAATTTGCATCGAATCAGAAAGACCCGCAGATGTCGAGTCACAATGTGGACCTAAAACCAGCATGCCGCGTCTGTATGGCTGGACAGGGATTTCCATATTTTTAACACCCATATTTAACTCCTAGTTGTTGATTCTGGCAAGAGGGTAGAGACTCCCTTGATATTTCCCGCTATGACAGGGGAATATCTATGTATGATTAAAGACTAATATCACCGCGGAGAATTGTAGTGGGTTCTTTCTTTTCCATGCAAAACTCCGAGATGAGCTAGGACATACTAAAGAATTATGATAGAGTCATGAAATCATACACCCAAACATTCTTTAACATTGCCACATTAGTCCAACTTTCAGAAATGACTTGTTGCCCCACCTAAAACTTCAGAGTGCATCGAACACTACACAAGTGTTGTTGATCTGCTGTTCAGTTGCCATGACGTTGAGTGCTGTGACAATGCTTAAAACAAAAATACTCAAATAATAGTTGAAGAAAGTTGTTCGAAACACGTTAAAAGACAGTCACCTACCTACCAACCAACCTAAACCTTGAGGGTTAGGTTGGCTGAGGGGCAGTTCTATGGGCGTATGTGAAGCCCTCTGTGACATGATTGCGTGTAAAAAGGGCTCTACAAATACATTTTGATTTGAATGTATTTCCAGTGGGGAAACAGTCCACAACTGGGCTTCCAGGGGGATAAGGAGAGGGATGTTTCCGAGAGCTGGCCCGCAAGACAGATCAAAGCTTCGCGCCGTTTCAAAAAGTACAGTTGGGTTTCTTAGTACCGACACCATCTAAAGAACTGAGCTATGACAGCAGGCAGCTATGCTACGGAGAGCCTCCTTATGAGGGGCCTGCTGACCGCGGTGCACAGCCCCACCACGGCCCTGGAGAAGCGGATGTGGCCAACGTGACAGGCCACCAGGCCCCGAGACTCCGAGGTTGGCACTGACATTCAATCCACACACAGGTTGGGCCTTTTTTTTTTTTCTCTCCCCGAAAACCAACAGCTGGCCTCCCCCTCCCCCTCCCCCCACCCCTCCTCCTCAGTCCCCCTCCCCTCTCTGATATGAAACACAGTATCCGGCCTGCTTCTTTACGAGGATATTACCCCGCTCCTATTGCTTCCAGCTTATGGGCCGAATCCCACAGCCCTCCATGAAGGGAGGGGCCTTAGGGGAGAGGGAGGGTGGCGGGGGGGACGGGACGACGACAGCAGATTGTTCTGTGCTCTGGGTGGTGATGGACATGTAACCAAACACCAAAACTAGGGGAGAGGGGCGGTAGGGGGAGTATGTGTGAAGTGACAGGTGCGGGGGGCGTTGCTGGACGGAACATATTGTACAATGCTCATCAGCGATTAACACAAGCGTGTTCACTAAGGCTATAATTGCAACCTAAGTCCGTATATTAAGGGAGTGGACGGCAGGTCAGCTTCATGTGGGTGGAGGTACTGATGCCGGTATGTGTGGGTGAGGCGGCATGAAATGAGTGACACACAGAGAAACCACCATCAGCTTCCCGGAAACACGATATCGAGCGATATGAAAAACACTTCCACAATGAAGACCAGGAAGACCTCTGGGTAACTATAAGGTCGTGTTTATTGTCAGAGAATATTTCTTTGATTTGACTTGTTTTCAAGATGGGCTATTCTCCGCTTAGCGGACGTGAACCGTGTAGAGTTGAAGCATTATTTAGCAGACAGATTAGCCAGGGTGTTTGCAGAGCAGCAAGCACCATTTGAACCGTGAGAGGTGCATAGTACACAAGTAACAGAAACATGAGCAATCGCCACAAACAAAATACAAGCAAGAAATATTCAGAGCAGTGGTGAGGTTCCTTACTATCTTCATTCAATGCTGCATTGTTTCAGAAATCGATGAATTACCGTGAAATCAACAGGAACTTGACATGGACTTTTTATTAGCTATGCGACAACAGATATTCATAGCTCTTGTACTCTTCTCTCGTTTGCCGTCTTTCATCAATGCTATCTCGGGCCTTCCTTCCTGACCGGGGCCTTACTGTGAACCCACAGAAGCATCATACACTGTACAGTCATTCACCAACGCTCATTTACAAGAGGGACTTGGAGGATCCTATATAAATAAATATATAATATGTACACACGCATTGAATCGATTCCTGGGAAACCTGATGGAATTCAGGCATTCCCGTCGTTTGTTTGTTGCACCAACGTCCGTCGCTGTGCTTCCACCTCACGGGTGCCGTGGGTCCCGCGTCGCGCACACACTCGCGCCCCGACACCACGGAGTGTGAAGGGAATAGTTCCAAGAGATGGAGGCCGGCAGGGTCGAACGACAGAGTCTCACAGGAGTATGGAAGTGGATGGTGCGAGGGCGGGCCCCTCCTGGGCGCCGCCCCCCGTCCTGGACTTCTTACAGGTGAGGGCCAGGAGCAGCAGCATGGGCAGGTGCCAGAGGCTGCAGAAGAACAGCTTGCGGGCGCTGCTGCGGTCGCCCCGGCGGTAGAAGCGGAAGGCCAGGTAGCTGATGTACAGGTTGATGGGCAGGGACACCAGGGGGAAGGTCCAGGTGGTGACGTCCAGGAAGGGGCCCAGGCCCGACAGGCCGATCAGGCCCAGGCTGTGGCGCAGGGCCACCCTCCGGCACATGCCCGGGTGGGTGACGGACATCATGCGGTAGCCCCCCCTGGAGTAGTCCTCCCGGAGGTTCCAGCTCAGGGCGTTGAAGTGGGGGAACTGCCAGCAGTACAGGAAACCGCCCAGCAACAGGGCGCCTGGCGACGGGAGAGAGGGAGAGAGAGGAGGTGAGACGGGAGAAAAGACTAGAAAATGTGAACAAGTGTGAGAGGAGCGTGGGGACTTTTGACTGCAATTGCTATTGTCAGGTTTTCTACCAATAACGGCTGCGATCAGATTGTCGCGACCACATCCTGTTCCAACTGTAGCTGAGATGACGAACAGACTAAGACAGCAGACTAAGACTGAAAGCCTTAGAAGCCTTAAAGTCTTAGTCTGCGAGATCGACGAGATCGAGGTATGGGAAACGCTTTACGGTTTCCCGCGGCTGGTTCTCCACGCACACGTCGGCCACGAATACAGCGCGCGCACCCCATCTAGGGTCGTAGGCCGGGGGTCCCCTACGTCCTACACACGCACACAGACGATCGGTCACGTACGATGGCTCTGCCGGCCTGGCGCGCGCTTCCTGCACGCATGGACGTGACGCTGTGTGGAACACGCCCCCTTTTTGGCGAGGTCTGAAAGCGAACCTCAACACACTTCTACTGCTAGAGGAGGAGGGGGAGCTGGGGGGGGCAAGGGGGGGAAGGGGAGTGTCCAGAGCTGACGGGTCAAAGAATCTGGCTGACAATAACTGTTTAGGGAAACTAGCATTCAGTTTATTCAAACTGGCCCCTTTTGATAACCTTCAACTCTGTCTGTAAGGCCTGACTATAGGCCAGATCTTTAGAAAGGATCTGAATGGCCCAACAGCGGGATTCTATGGACCCAATAGGCCCACACAACGTGAGTAGAGGGGTCAATAGCGGCAAGGAAAACACTTACATTTTACTGCGTGAAAAGCCTCTACATTCATGATTAACTTTTTTTTGTTTGTTGTGGTCGAGCGTGTCCCGAAATATTCTCGAGTGAGCGTAAAAGTGTATGCCTGTGTGTATACAGTTCCGGTGAGTGGCTGAAACACATTTGACAGTTGCTATAACAGAACACTTAACATGTTTGCCAAACAAGCTGGGGGGAGGGGGTGGGGGGTCCCAGAGGCCTCTCGGAGGCGTGCGTCATCTCGGCCGCGCCGCGCGTTGGGAGACACGGAGGGACAAACTGGAGCTGGTGTAGAGAGAGAGCGAGCTGCGGGGACCTCTGACCCCCGGGTCTCAGGGTTGGACTGTGGAGGCGCCGGACTGCAGGGGAACGACCCTGGCGCCGTGCTGGAGGGCGTGTCTCCAGGCTGCAGCCCTGGGAACCCTGCAGCCCTGGGAACCTGCAGCCCTGGGAACCCTGCCACACACAGCCGGCTCTGCTCGCACCGACCTTAAAAGGTGGTCCGCTGACCTGTCCAGTGGGCGAGGTTCTGGGGGGTTTAGATAGGAGCGTGTATGTCATCCTAGATTACATCAACCACACTGAATACCGCTGGATTACTAATCTGCAGTCTAACATGGACATGACAACTGTTGTGTGGCCCTACAAGGACATGGAGAAGGACTTCAAACACAATGTTAGAGGCTGTGTCATACTTTAGATCCAAGTGTTTGTAATAAGTGTGTTAAAGGCAATAAGGCCCTTATTAAAGGCTTAACATTTATAAGTGTCAATAAGACTTGAGAACTTACTACGGCTTTACAATCTAGCACTTTTAATTAAGTGTTAATTTACCCCCCCCCCTCAATCCTCATACCAACTAACGTCATGTTTGTGTCACAAACCCACACAAATCGCACAGTGAAAAGTGAAAACAAGGGGGCGCGTCGTGTCTGCGTGCATGGGAGGGTGGGAGGGGGCGAGTCACCTGGGTCCAGAGCGCCGGTGGCGGCCGTCCAGCCCATGACGGGGGGGATGGCGCCCACGATGGCGCCCACCCAGGTGTTGCTGATGCTCAGCCTCTTCAGGGGCGTGTAGCAGCAGGTGTACAGGAAGATGTTCAGGCCCCCCAGGAAGCCCGTCAGGGGGTTGACGGCCAGGGTGAGCAGGGTGAGGCCCGGGACCCCGCAGGCCAGGGCGAAGGACACGGCGTGGAGGGGGCTGGAGGGAGGGAGGGAGGAGGACCAGGAGGGAGGGAGGGGGAACAGAAGAGAAAGGGAGAGAGATAGAGCACGGGAGATAACAAGTATTTAAGGGAGATAGAGGTAAAGAACAGAACCGAGGGTGGAGGTAAAGAACAGAGGGGGGGGGGGGGGGGGTGGAGGGGAGGGGACAGATATGTAAGAACACAAAAGTTATTTCAACACAACAGTTTATGCCCTCACAAATCAAGTGTACAGACAGAGCCTGCATTAGAACAATCGCTGTCGCCCCCCCCCACCCAACGACGCTCTGACAAAGTGATGTAGGCTTCTGCCTGATCACAGATACGATGATAATAGCTCCACAAAGCACACACACACACACACCACGGGGCCACACACTGGGAGACAGGGAGCATCACAGAGGCCCTCCCCGTCTCCGAACGGGGGCTTAGTGAGGAGCTCATCAGATAAGCAGGTCTTTTTTGTGGGGGTTTTTTTTCCGTCGGCGGCGGATGATGAAAGTGGCCCAGCGAGACACAGTGTGAGCGCTCCCCCCCCCCCCCCCCCCCCGCCCTTCACCCCCCCCCCCCCCCCCCCGAGATCAAAACTAGGAGGGGAGAAACCACAGAAGGCTCCGGCTTTGAACCGGATGGAGACTTCCTCCTCTCTGGTCTTTTATTAAAAGCAGCAACTACGAAGGGCTGGTTCAAATTCACGGGTAAATACTCCATAAATTAGAGGGGCGAGGGAGAGAGAGATCGAGATAGAGGGAGAGCGGAGAGAGTGAGAGAGAGAGGGAGGGAGATTAAAATCTTGACCAAACGCAGGCGTGCTCTGGAGCAAAAGCCGGGGGGTTTTGGGGGGGGGGGACACGTCTGGGGCGGGCATTAATGTGATTAGTGGTGATATGTCTGTTTTATGTGGCGTGAGGGGTGGGCGCACCACGCAGGCTAGCTCGGAGCTCTGTCTCTACGGGGGGAAACTGGCCTTAACAGCCTGAGCCAGTCATCACATCAGATGGGGAATGTCAACACTCAGCAGTTAGCAAACGTACGACAGGGTGTGGGTGTGTGTGTGTGTGTGTGTGTGAGGGGGGGGGGGGAGAGACAGTCCAGCCTCCCCGTAGGTTTGATGAGTTGTTTGACAGTGCTGCTCAGCGAGACGAGAGCATCCTAAAGCACTGACCCCACGGAGACCTGGAGGACCCCTCCTCCCCAGCAGGGAGGCGCCCCTGCATTCCAGACGGCCTGAGGAGACCGCTCCTGGGGGTGAGGAGGGGGAGGTCAAGGTTCACCGCGAGGCGCGACCCGGTGTTGTGGAAGAAGACCCTTTATTTACCCCCGAGACCGGCGTGATACCGGCGTGTGCGCCACACACGAGCTTCCTGGACGCTCCGTGTTTGGATAGGCCCCGCTAATGGAAGCTACTCGATCCCCTTCTCCGCGACAAAACGGCCCCCTTTTGTTACCCTTAGAGGAAACAAGAGGAGGGGTGTGGCCAAGCTCTAGGTGACCTCGGGGACGCAGGGAGAGGCGAGCCGGGAGCTACCTGGCACCGCTTTACGTGTGTGTGTGTGTGCCATGTGACACCAGGTTGGCAGCCAAAGACGGGCAGGTTGGAGTGAAAGGTGTCCCGTTACTGTGTCGGATTTACAGATACATAGCGATACGAGAGGGGTCACTGATCTCCAACAGAGACACTGCCTGACCTTTGAACAGCAGGGAAGGAGGAGGAGAAGGGGGAGAAGGAAGAGAAGGAGACGGAAGAGGAGAAGCAGAGTATGCCACGCCACCCTACAGCTCTGAATCCCCCCTTGCAGGTGTGGTCTGGCGTGGGGCGGGGTGGTCTCTGGCGTGGGGCGGGGCGGTCGCTGGCGTGGTACCCGGCCCTGGCAGAAGTGCGTGGCAGTCAGCCGCGGGCGTGCGAGCTGCCACTCCGCCGCTGACGGAGAGACAGCGGTAATGGATCGGAGAGAGCGTGCTCAGAGCTGCTGTTTTATTGACGGCGTACCTGAAGCGGAGCGCTTCATTACAATGTGACCTTGGGTGACACGGGCCCTGCTATTACCAGGAGTACGAGGCTCCTGTTACCATCCTGGGAGTACAGTACCGCAGACAGACAGCTAGACAGACTGATAAGACAGACAAGACGACAGACTGGCAGAGAAACAGGCTCAGCCCGTCCACCACGGAGACGGTGTGGTGAGAGAACACACCCGACGACAAGTGAAAGGTTAGTCTGTCGTCTTGCCAGGGATCCTTGTGACGCGGCTGTGAGACAGGTGAGCAGACAGACAGACAGACAGACAGCAAAGTACCTGATCTGTCCCCTGACCAGAGGCCGGTTCTTGGTGCGGTTCATGTTGGAGTCGAAGGGCACCTCAAAGTACTGTGGAGAAACAAGAGACACTGTTAGGAGAGGACACACACACACACACGCTCTGTAACAGATGATCCCGTCATATCCATTCTGCTGTATCCCCTGAACTCAGCATCACAAAACCAGTGGACCTAGATCCAGGCTACATGTGTTACACATCAGGTCAGTGTCCCTCTTCCAGCAGCACACAACTGAGTCGGGGTCACCTCCACCCCCAGCCCTGGTCACCTCCACCCCCAGCCCTTAACTTCCACCCCCAGCCCTGGTCACCTCCACCCCCAGCCCTGGTCACCTCCACCCCCGGTCACCTCCACCCCCAATCACCTCCACCCCCAGCCCTGGTCATCTCCACCTCCAATCACCTCCACCCCCAATCACCTCCACCCCCAGCCCTGGTCATCTCCACCTCCAATCACCTCCACCCCCAATCACCTCCACCCCCAGCCCTGGTCATCTCCACCCCCAATCACCCCCAGCCCTGGTCACCTCCAGCCCTGATGACCGAGCAACCCCCCACCTCCACCCCTGATCATCACCACCACCACCACCACCACTACCCCCAGCTCTCTGGCTCATCTTCTGCAACATCTGCTGAGAGACAGCATGACCAGGGACACAGGGAACGCTGACCCCCACTGATCGGAAGGATGGGGGCGAGGGGGAGGGGGCGAGGGGGGTTAGTACACAGGGGGGGACGACGACTGAGTCAAACTACTTCTTCTGTTTTATGATCCAGCCTTCTCTGGGGGAGTCTGCTTCAAAGTGGCCCCATGAGATTGGCAATGTGTGACTAAAACGCAAACACATGGGGCGCTTGAATGCAGGAACCAGCTAATCTGGCAGTGTGTGCGTCTGTGTGTGTGTGTGTCTGGGCGACTAATGAAGAAAACAGAGACAGCACTCAGGCCAAAGAATATCAAGATCCATTACCCCTGAAATATGGCGCGCATAAAATAACTAATAAACAGATATTCCACTTCTCTCTTCTCCAGACCCCCTTAATTTACTGCCCGCTTGACATCGGAAAGCCTCCATATTTTAAAACACCCCTGTGGTCGGTAATACATTTCATGCAGACTACATTTATATTTTGGTAGAGGCCTTGGGGAGTGGGTCATACCACTATGTTCAATGGCGGGAGGGCGTCTTTGCACTAAGTGTAACGGGGGTGAGAGGTGTGTTGTGTGTGGGGGGGGGGGGGGGGGAAAGCTCCCACCGTCCAATCGAGAGGTCAGGTCGAATCCAAGCAGGACGCGGGGACATTTCCCACTTGAAAGACACCGTGACGGCGAAACAGCCCGCCGAGGAGCACGTCGACGGGGACCCTCGACGAGCTCTCTCGTGGCCCACTTCTGGCTCGGTAAAGGCCACGTCTTCTCATTTCGTTTCAGTGGCTTCTGGCACTGTGCACTGTGACTAATATCATCCCGAAACGTGGCGGAGGACAAGCTCGCTCCGCACAGCCCCCCCCAATGCTCCAGATATGCTTCCACGTAGACCGGGCCCTGAACCCGACCATGCCGGGCCGTGCCGGGCCCAGCTGCGGGGCACCCCTGGAGGTCAGGCCGGGGTGTTAATTCCATTTCCTGGGTCAGGAAGCACGTCAGGAGGTCAGGGGCGGCGGGAGAGAGAGCTAAGCTGAGCCAAGCAGCCGAGTAGCCCTCAGGCAGATCCGACAGTCCCACCGCACCACAGCTCGCAGGAGGGTGGGGTGGGGGGAGCAGAAAAAAAAAAGCCCAATCCACTTAGTTTCCAATAACCCTGTCCTGCAGTAAAAACTCTGACACTCCACATAAGGGATGGTTTGTGTGCTCCTTCCCCTGCAGAGCGTGGGGCTAGCGGGCTATCTGGGGGAGAGGTGGGGGGTGGGGGGTCTTCAGAGAGGAGCTGGAGAGGAAGGCATCCGTAAACACGGGGGACCGCGGCGTTCTCCGACGGGGGGCCCCCATTTTCTGGGCACCCAGTTCTCCACGGAACCCGGGTCTGATGTGGATGTCACGGTCAGTCAGCGAGACCAGGGTGCGTGCGTGTGTGCGCGCTGCGCGTGTGTCGTCGTTTCAGTGGGTCCGGCTCTCCTCTCCTTCCTCCCTCGCTGCCTTTAAAGTGGGAGTGGGCTCATCTGGTTCCCATCAGCGGGCCCCCTCGGTCCCCTGTCCCTGTTTCCCTCCAACACTACCATGTGTTACAGCAACGCGTCCGCACATAGCTTTGAACCGGCGTGCCATGTGTGTGTGTGTGTGCGTGTGTGTGCGTGCGTGTCAAAGGGTGGGAGAGGTTGAGAGAGTTCAGAGCGAGTCGTTTAGAGTGATGGAATGTCCCCATCGGCCCTCCGAATTTGATTGCCACTGCGACACAACCAATGAGCAGGAAGTATCCCTTCCTGCGACAGTCACTTCCTGTCCGGGGGCCGGGCTGGAATGAGTCGTATCTTGTCCATTTGCCATTCGTGGCAGCCTTGTATCATAATGCAATGAAACGTCGAACACTTCATAAAATGCTCCATAAAAATGGTCATGAGGAGCATTGAAGCTGTAACTTTTTATGTCTGTTCCAAGTCAGGGGTAGAACCCAGTCTGTCTGGAGTGTAGAAAGACAGTACCACGCATGCTTAAGTATGAGTTGATTGAGGGGACTTTGTGTGGAAATGAAACGTGAATGGGGAGAGAGAGAGAGGTATCAGTAGCTATGGAAGAGCTGTGCTGCTTTTGATTTGTCTCTCTCTCACACACACACACACAGAGAGCGCAGCAGTGACAATTATACTCCAGATGATATGAGGGGAGGGGCTGGGGGGGTGAGACCAAAGAGGAGGGGGGAGAGCGGGTGCAGCTGCCACATCCTCGGGGGTATCAAAGCCATCGAGCCGCCGCGGGACCCTCGACGGGGAACAGGCCGCGGCGAGGAGGCATTTCCTGTTCCTGGGAGGAAGCCTAGCTGAAGGACGGTATCTGGGCTTTCTATCGCCTGCTGATTTATAGTGATGGTAAAAACACACCCGGGGTGTCTTCTAGGCCGGTGGAAGTGTGCAGCCTTCCCAGACCGTGGCTTTGGACCGCAGCCACGATGGGAGCTGGTGGTGTCGCCGGGCAGACAGACACACACACAGCCCCCCCCCCCACTCCCACCCCTGTCTCACGATGAAGAGAACAGATATTACTTAGCAGTTTTCTTTTTCCCTTCTTGCTCTCGCACGCACCTCAGGGGCCAAAACAAACAGAACCACCCCGCTGTCTCACCCTCATCAGCTCCATCACCCCCCCCCCCCCCCCTCCTCTACCATAACCCCCCTGATCCAGCCCCAGGTGGATTCACACACGTGTGTTTGAACATCACATCATGGCCCTCTGGGAGGCCTGTCACGCTGAGTGCCGTTCACTTCTCTGTGTGTGTGGGGGGGGGGGGGTAAGCACACACGCACGCAAAATAACAGGAAAGCAGCGAAGGTCGCCAGGAGAGAGAGAGAGATACGGTAACTATACACCGCTCACCATTATCCATGTTTACTCATGTGGTAACTGTGTGCACACACACGCGCACCCCAAACACAAACACACATGCAGGCACGTACACACACACAGCTGAGCAGCTGTACCGCATCGGCCATGGCATGGGACCATCAGCTGACCCGACGCTGTGTGCGTACATGCATCCATCTCTCTGTCTGGAGGGGTTGGGGGGGGAGGGGGGGCCAGGTGCACGTTAACTCAACACAGAAAAAAGGCCAAGTCAACACTTGTCGGACTGACACTGGTGATCACACTCGGGCTGAATGGGAGACAAACATCCGACAGGTGTAAACACCAGCCAACTACCCTGCCTGACAGCTCTGCAAAAGACCCATTTCAACACGACTGAACTCCTGGGTTCCGGACAACCAAAAGAAGTGCGTATCCAGTACAGGTGCATTTCCAAAAAAGCCTGAGGCCTTAAAAAGAAAAAAAGGGAGAGATTCATGAAAAATGATTGGAGAGACCGAAAATCCTCTGATGTCTGAAGCAACCGAGTCGCTCCCCTGAGGGTAAGGAGGGAGGCGTGTGGAAGGTGTCGTCCGTGTAAGTGGCAGTCCCTCCAGAGACACCCCGTCCCCTGAGTCATGGGTGAAGTGCTGGAGCTCGGTTAGCAACGCCGCGGTTTCCCACTGCTGACTCAGAGAACCTGCTTTACCAGATTACAGTGTTTTCAAACCGCCCGTTAACTAGGAACAAGCAGTCACCAGCCGACGGCCTGTTGTTTTAGCCTCGCGCGACGAGGCGGAAGCTGGAAGTCGACGGGGCCTTGGGTGTCGCCCTGCCGTGCGGGCTACACAATCACACACTGACCACATGGGTGAGGGAAGGTGTTTTAACTTAGCTGTAAACATATTAACGTGAGGGTTTAACTTAGCTGTCTATGCATATTAAACTGATGGTTTAACTTAACAACATACATATGAAACTGGTGGTTTGACTTAGCTGTATACATATTAAACTGATGGTTTAACTTATCGTACATATTAAACCGGTGGTTTAACTTAGCTGCCGGCTGACGTGATCCAGCTCTTTATAAGCACAATATTGATTCAACATTGAACAGCGATTTTGTCATAGTTCCCCCCTCCCCCTTTCGCCCCCCCCAAAAAAACACAAGCCAACACAATAAATACAATATGGAAAGCGCCTCTGACTGGGGTGTGCGTGTGTGAGTAAGGAGTGTTGACTACAACTGGCTGGCTCTCCTGCCGCTGGGAAGGAGGACGATATGGACTTCCCGTTCTCTCCGCTGCGGGGACGTGTGAGAGATGAAGGGGCGACGGGTGGAGTCTGGCTCGGGAATGCGGCCGTCTGGCAGATGTTCCCGGGGTTCCTCCGCCCGCGGCCCTCTGATCCCCATACGGGATGAGGTGACGCGAGGGGGGCTGACGGGAGGAGGGAGAGGGGAGGGTGACATGGATACAAACGGCCCCTGATCGCAGGCTCACCCTCTGGAGGGGGGAGGAGGGGGGCTGAGAACCCTTCCTCTGCGGTCGGCGTGGACACTGAGATGAAGCTCGCCATCGGCCTCAGCCCAGACCCTGCTGTGAGTTTGGTTGGTAGCTCCTCCAAACCGAGCGCTTCGACCACGCACGCACACGCTCATGTCTGGTTTCGGGCGTTTAGACACGCCTCTCCCAACACCAAGTCTGGGTTTTCCTCGGGGCTGACAGCTATGCTCTGTGGCTCCCTCTCTCCCTCCCTCTCTCCACAGAGCTCTGTTAGGACCAGTTGGCGGTGATTCAGTTGGCAGGGCCTGGGTCTTGAATAATGGGCTTGAGTGTGGGACGGTGAAGTGCTAAACTGTCCCCAATGTTAATCAGCCAATTAATGGCGAGCGGAGCGGGATTCCCTCTGCCCCGGCCTTCATCCGTGCCCCGGGCTGGGAGGGACCAGGGCTGGGGAGGCTCATCCCTCGCGGTGAGGTGCCCCAACCGTCTGGATGAGGAGAGGGAGGAGGTGGAGGATTGGGACAAGAATGGCACCCCCAGGGATAGAGATCGAGGGCGGAAGACTGAAGCTCACGCTGTGCTCCCGAGATCTCGTCCTTCTTCAGGTCCGCTTCTGACCACAGATGCATTTTTGTGGTGGTTCAGATCCAGTTGTTGAGACAACCTCAGCGCTGGATAACAACTGGAGATGGATGAGCACAGTCTACTGTGGTCGCGCATAAGAGACCGTGTCTTTGGCTGTGCCGGCAGGAAGCTTGGGGGGTGGCTGGGCGTCTTGTGTGCCGGTGCGGACAGCTAGTTCATCATACATGCCTGGGGTGTCGTATCGCATCACCGGGCTCATCGTTCACACGGCGCCGTGGGCCAGACTACAGCGCCTCCTACAGTGAGGGAGGGTTCGGGTTACACTTTCCTCTGCTCTCTCAGTGGGATAAAGCTGGGATGATAGCGTTAGCATGAATAGCTTCAATTTTTTTTAAAATTTTTTCTTTTTTAGTTCATGTCTACTTAGTACATTGAGAGCCATTTAAGAACCAGAGTCAAATTCCTTGTGTGTGTACACACACTTGGACAAAAAAGCTGATTCTGGTGAACGTTCAGAAGAGAGGGATTTCATTACAGTTCTCCTTTGTTTTGTCTCACACAAAGGGATGGCCTGTTTCATAACCTCCTGTTTGGATAGGAATGTTTTTCAGTGTAGCTGTGACTTGTCAGATAGACAAAATACTGGACAGAATACATCCAAGATCGAGAAAGTTGGATATCGAGATAAAAGCTTTGTAACAGCTTTTTTAACTTCTCTCAGCTGGCACTGTTTTCACAGGAACTCATTCGAAACCATTTGTAACAAGGAGCCCCAATGAATCACTTTCCAAAAATCAGCCAGCAGCAAAACTAACCAGCAAACTGAACACGGCGCCAAACTGGGTGATGCCATTATTTTCACCCTACTATAAACACATCAATTGCGCTAATAGGACAAATTCCTTTCTTGGAGGCCTGGCGAGCCATATCTCTGTCCCTACTCTCAGCCTGATAAGTGAACACTCTTGCTAACGAGACCATTCTTCTACAGCTGGTGATAATCATTAACTCTTTGGGCTCAACTCGGCTGAACACACAGCGGGTACGCGGGGCCACAGCAGGACCGCGTGTGAGCGCGTGTGTGGTCAAAACGCCCGGGTCTGTGTTTGAAAGGAAATAAGCTAGCCTTCCCTAAACTTTCGTCAGAGGTTCACAAAGGTTGCGCGCTGAAAATAACTGTGAGAGTGTTTCCTGAGTGACGTGAAATGTGTTCCCCCCCCCCCCCCGAATGCTTGAGTGGCCTGTGTGTCTCGACAGCTTGGTTAAAACAGCATTAGTACCGATAGCGAGTGTAGCTAGGAGAAGGCGAGTGTTTAGATTTGAGCAGCCTCTCCCTCCAGCTGTGTCTAACTAAGGAAGAACTGGGAGGGGGGGGGGGGGGATCTTTGCTCTTGCGGTGGGGTCTAGTGGGGAGAAAGCCCCTCCTCTGGGCTGCTTGGAAGTGGACAGAGGCGACGCGTGTCAACCATCTGAAGGAGGCCTCACTGTTGGGTCTGAACATGACGGGAGCCGTCGACACCTCCGGTAGGTTTGTGTTGAAGCCGCGGGCACCAGCGACCCACGGACAAGCCCACTCCTTCTTCTGGACAGGCTCATTCATCAAGCCTTTCAGTCTGACGGTGCTCGGAGGGGGAACATAGCATCTCTGACAGAGCCGCCATGTTCTCTGCCCACCACCACTGAGAGGGCCTCAAGGCTCAGGCTGTGTGCCCTTTTAAGGATTTCGCCGCTTCGGGGAAAGAGGCCGTTTGCTGAGAGACCTGGTTCAACAGCTCGGAATTAAACAAGGCGACGCGGGGACCAAACAGAACGAGTCGGCTTTAATATCTGACAAAAGACTGAGCTGGCCGGCCTGTCCTGACGGTTCACGTCGAGGCAGGTCTGATCGGCAGCGCATAAGCCCAGAGGTTCAGAGGATGACGGAGGAGATAGTTTGCTAGTGTTTCTGTGTTCTTGATTGACTGGATAGAAAACGTCTTGGAGTTCCATGACTCCTTCCACTGTCTTACAGATCCCATTTAATCCAGAACCTTCTCAATGTCCCGGGCTCTTTTTCTTTGCTTCTTTATGTGGGGTTTTTTGCGGTAAGCACTCTGGCATGCTGGGACACGGGTCACGGACCTCCACTGTCTGCTTTCTCTCCGAGTCAGGGCTCCTTCTGAAAACAGCCCGCCGCTCAAACAATGCGACCCCGACGCTGCCGGTACATTCCTCAATCAGAGCTCCCTTTCTTCTCCCTCCGTTTCTCTCTGCCTGCATGCTCTGTAAACTAGACAGCTGATAACAGGCGAGCAGCACATCACAATACGGTAACCCTAACCCGCACGTCAATAGGAGCCACAGAGCTGGAGCTGGGCTGGGCGGTTGGCAGGACAAACTAATAGCAATCTGCATGTTTTTTAGGAGTCTTTGTATGAGGAAAAGAACAACTTCCCCCGTTGTTTACTCTTCTGCCTCCTATGGTTCCCAGATCTGGCCAGATGACCAGATATCATAGTTGCCTGTTGCTTCTGGGAGAGGAGAGGGTTTAGCCACACAAGGAGCCACGGTGCATCGTGGGTCGGGGCTTTCCGAGGGGAGGAGTGGGAGGCCAGCTCCTTTCAACCCTCTCACAGGCTGCAGTTAAATAAAAAACGTCCACCCACTATCCAATCTCAAACTGTGGGTTCTAACCACAATGACCACCCACCCCCCTCACAAACACCCCCAAAACTGTTTTGAGTTTGAACGTTTAGGAGTCACAGGAAATTAATGAGTGAATTTAATTTCAGCATAAAAGTGGGCACGTCCCGTCCACAGGCAGTGTTTGCCAGGCATTGTGTAACTGGGAGACGGCGGCTGATGGGGTAAAAACAGCATTGATAAATAATTCACTGTGGGGGTTCCAACCCTATTGGCTATCGGCAGACTAGGAGCACTAGATCTCTGCAATTGGCTAAATGAAGAGATCCTGTCATATTCTATCCTCCTTCACTCCCAGAGCTTAGCCCCAGAGTCCCTCCTCTCCCCCCCCCCCCCCCCCCCCCAGTCTCTTTTCTCCTCTCACTGTCCCCACAGTTGGAAAGGCTGCAAGATGCTCCCCTGACGAATCGTAGGAGCGAGTTGTCAAGTTTCTGTCTCGGAACAAGGTCCGCTTCCTGTGAAGACACAGCGTCGAGGCGCGTTGGTTGGGTGGTTGGCGTGCTAAACATGAGTATTCGCGGAGGGTCGAGAGAGGACAACGCCATCGGCAGACAGGAGATCCCCAAGCGAAGGGCCCAGAACTAGGGCAGTTCTTCCAGTGATGAAATGGGGTGTAACATTGACCGTCTTGAATAAATGAAACGCAGAGAGAGAGCTAAGAGGGAGCTCGGCAACTTTCTACTCGAGATGAGAGGTGGCTTATGTCACTTCAAGTGGACAGGGAAGGCCAGCAAAATGTATAGAAGCTGCATCTCTCCATCGCGAACCTCACTATTCTCTCCACTCACTAAGAATGACGTACACAGGGCAAGTGCTCCAAGAGCAATACGCGACTGATAATACCAGAGGCTGGTGAAACCGGAGCCGTTTGTGTCTCCTAGCCGGCATCTCTCCTCGGAAGTGATTATTATGAGGATGTTTCAGATAAAAGCCTTGAAAGGTTTTCTGAAGACAAAAAAAGAAAAGAGGAATACAAACAGTTTAAAAACCAACACTGGACAGACAGCGGAAATGGCTAATCCCTGGGATTTGGAAAGAAGAAACAATGAGGTTCGAAGTCCATATCCATTACAGACACACATGAACTGCGAGTTTGCCCTACTCACACACCTTCCACAGCACTTTGCATGTTTGGCCTGGGGGGGGTTAAGTGTTTATATTCCTCGGTGGTCGGGTATGTAGATGGAAACGGGAATCTGAAGGAAAACAAAAATGACTGCACATTCAGCGTTTGCTTCAGTAGATGGAGGACTGCAGAGGTAGACTCTCGGAAAAGGAAGAAGACTGAAATACTGCAGCTACGCTTCGAAAAAAACGAAAATGTGTTTTGTTCTTGGTTGACAAGAGTCGGAGCCGGCTGGCAGGGGAGCCATGGGGATGAGGAAAAGTGATTATTAGGCGCCAGTGTATGGAGAACTAATGCTCTCTCATGCTGGAGAAGAATACTGAAAGGATGACAAAGTATGGCCATTCATTTCCTTTGTGCAGTCGAGGCTGGGCAAGCCAACGAGTTCAAAACTATTGCAAGGACCAGAACTGAGAAAGAACAAACACACACATACCTGTCTGATATGTGGACAGTAATCAGTGATTACAGCACGACAGGGTCTGACAGTCTGTCATAACGTAACACAGCTGAGGACACAACAGTGGAATCTTCTAGAACACCTGCAGGCAGGGGCCCCAGTACACACAGGCTGCCCTGGCAGACAGGTACACCTGCCCCAGGTGAAACCTGCTGTGGGGAGACAAGGCCTGTTCCTTCATTCGTGTAGGCTTCACACTATTAAGGTTGTGAATTAGATCATATATTATAAAAAGGTAATATACAGTATTGTAAAGGACTAATAAGTTAATGGCTGAAGTACAGTGTGACATGACTAGTGGCAAAAGCATTTATTTGTACAGTGACCACTGCAATAGTGTCAAAAATTATGTTACAAAACAAAAACATTTGTTGAAGCCATGTTGTTAACTGAAACACTTTATTGATAACAATACTAAACAATTCAATTGTTTTGGGGTATGTTGATATGTTAAACTATTTGGTAACTACTTGGTGATACAGAATACATTTTGAAAGCTCTTTAAAGAAAATTGCAGCTATATCTGTCAAAAGCTCAAATGAAGCTGTCAAAGGTTTACCCTGGATATCGTTAAGTGGCTTGCATAGCAGAAAAGCTACAGGAAGAAGCTTCCAGAACATCAGACCTCACACAACCCACAGGGCACAGTAGCTGTGTATTGAGTATAATTTGCTGCTTTTAGCAGAGAACCACTATACAGCCAAGGTTCTTCAAAAGTGCAACCTGTCACTTGTCAACGTACCTTTTCAAAGCAGAAAGGCCTGAATGTGTGTGATTACCTAGGGAACGATTGTGAATTGATGTAGACTTGGAGAGAAAAAAAAGATTGTAAACATACCCCAAGTAAGTGGCCAAGGCTAAAGATTGTGAGCAACAATTACAGGTTACATCCTTTTTCACACTTCAGGATAGAGGAAGTGTTGAACACGGTTATACCCAACAATCAAACGATCGACTTGATAAACAACAACAAAAAAAGTTTTGCCATCATCAGAAGTCCAACGTCTGCCAACGGCAAAGAAACCAAAGCTATTAAAGACCCCGACAGTTAAACAAAACGTAGCCAACTGTTCATCACTGGCATTAGAAGGTTACAGGGCCATACATGCCTAGGGTGTTGGGTTGTTGTGACTGGAGGCGAACCTTATGCTAAGCAACCGTTTACACGAGTCCATCTCCTTTTCAGAGCTAAACAACCCAGTATCTCTTACCATCTGCTGCCTGCCCCATAATAATCACTCAGTAATCTCCTTTGTTCTAACCCCCCCCAAAAAATTTAACTGCACTGATTAGCACACGAGGGCATCTGGAAATTCGGGCGACGTTGTTAAAGAAAGGTTCAGATGGCATGAAGTTCAACGACAGCTTGAGGACAGTCTTGGGTCAATGTCGGTGGCCATCTTGTTTCCCGCCGGCAATGCCCTTGCCCGATAAGCCTGCTCTGGTCGGCTCAAATTAGCATGCGGTGTTGGCTGGCGGGCACACCATAAAACAGTGCTGCTTTTGTTAATTATCCACGCATCTCAACATTAAATGGAGTGTTCCTGTTTGCTGTTGGCCGTGTTACTTACCAATAGGGGAGGGAAGTCTCTGAGAACAAACAAGGAGTTTGAGAGGAAAACCTCACTACACTAGAGATGAGGTTTCTTAAAGTGGCAGACACACTACGACCTAGTTACATAATAATCGTTCACTAAAACAGCCATCGCCGGGGCCTTACCTGAATGGTCCATGAGCCAATACTGCCATGGTACATGCACCCATTGTGTTTTTAAGCATCCACAATAACACCCAAGACCATTCATACAATTTCCAGCTTTTCCTCAAGTGGAATAAGATGGTGGTTGTAACTAGAGGAACCAGAGTTGAATAAGAAAAGATCTAAAGCATTTAAGCGTTGAAATGTTGTCATATCAGCTTGACTTTAGCCTGTACACCAATTCAAGCACATTCAAGAAAGATGCATTTGTAAGCACTGCACCATTTCACTTCCCCATGCATTTTCAATGTGGTTAGCACACACCTTTTGGAGATGTGAATCATCAGGACTAAGCTAAATTTATTCTGATATGCCGGAATCCTGTAAATTGTCTTATCATACCAACCTATGAGAGCCACCAAAGGTGAACAAGGGTTAATGCATTGTAATCCTTTAACGATGACTGAAAAACATCAAGTCATTTTGTTCATTTCCTCTTTTCCCCGTCGCTAACCTTTTTACGTTGGGTCGCATAACAAGCATGCGCTTGCTTATCTTGGCCCACTTTGCCACGGTAATTGAAAGTTCTGCACTAATGGCCAAGTTATTTTCCAGTAATTTCAGCATAAAACTGGGCAATTTTGGACTACTCATCTTAAAGCCTGATAAAACAAGAAAAAAAAGGTGGTGTTTTACGTTGGTCTGAGGAACTGAAAGATATATTAAGCATGAAACACCCGCATGGTTCTCTGACCATACACAACACCCTTGGTTACACCTCCAGTCTCTCACACAAAAGGGTCAAAATAGCTCAAGCTCGGAAATGCGCTTGCAGTCCCTGCCGCAACCTTCCAAAAAGCGCTTGGTGAGTGAAACTCCTCTGGCGGAAAAGCGAAAGCTGCTATTCAAAAGACCTCCCTATCTGCGGTCCACGAAACATGAACGTGAACTCGTGACATCGCCGTGTTAACCCTCTCGCGGCACACGGCAGTGCGAGACGCGGAGGGGACCACTTGGAAAGCCAGTGCATCCTTGACAGCCCCATTATCCACATCCACTATCAGGTGGCGAGTGACAGCGACGCTGGGAAAGCAGTGTCCTCTAGACATGCAGGGGCCTCTTCACCAGACTGCCTTCACTAGCAGGCGCGAGCAACAAAGGATGTTAGTGGCGCTGACCTGCAATATCGGTTTCAATGGACTAGAGAGAGCGCTAATGCCGGATGGTGAATGACATTGAGGACAGCAAGCGACGGCTAACTAGGTATGACTCGAGTGGTGGCATGCAGGTCAACAGGATTGCTTCGTCGTTACTGCCTTAACTGTGATCCGAGAAAGTGTCGGGATTTCTCTAGTAGTTCTTTGAAAATGACTACAATCGGCGGGTTCAATCTTGCTTGAGATTAAAAAGCGCCACGACAGTGTGAAAAAGGAGATGGGCTGTGCTGGATAGGGTTACGTGTCATTGCCGTTCCTGCTTTTTAAGGGGCACAATGGCCTTTTTCACTAGCGCCTCAAGCGCCTTCTTCACAGCAAGAAGGGCCTAGGTTCATCCTGCGTAGGGACACCGTTCAGGTGCTGCTCAGGTGAGCTCTCCCACGCCTTTCTGTGTAGACTTTGCATGTTCTCCCAGTGCTCAGAAGGGTTTCCTCCACAAAAGAGCCCCACTAAAAACATGTCGGCCAAGACACGGCTGAGCATTTGGGCTTGGCCCCCGGTCACCGATGATGAGGCTGACCACTGCTCCTGGCTGCGCTGGGAGGAGGGACAAAAGCAGAGCAAGAATGTCCTCTGCAGGAAACTGCCAGTGTGTCGGCGTTTCCCAGTGTCGCGGCTCCCTGCACGCGTATCGCGTATCTGTGTGTCGGACACGCGAGACCAACAGAACTCTTTTCTTCTTTTTCACCTCCGCCAAGAAACAGCGAGAGGTAGCAAAGGGCTTTCTGGTGACAGAATGTTTTGATGTGTGAATGTTTTGATGTGTGTTTCGCCCCCCCCCCCTCAGACTCAAGTCAGGGATGTCTGCATCTCGTCTCGCCGGTCACTGAAACCCCGTAATCCCAGCTCGCTGTAGAAACAGGCAGACAGCGGAGTGGAGGAGGGCTCTCCCGCCAGTCAGGGCGGCCTTGTCTCTGAGTGACGGCGGCTCTTTTGTGGAGAGGTTCTGTGTACTGTAAACAGACTAGGGTGTTGAGAGGCCAGAGAGAGACACCTCACGTGGAGCGTTACTTCAAGCACACACACACCCCCCGCTTCCCACACACACACACACACACACACAAGTGTGTCTGTGGTAACACAGGAGGGCCAGTCTCACGTTATGAACAAGTAAAGCCCCCAAATCATATCAAGATGATGTTACCGTCTTCGGCGGCTCAATTGGTCCATCTACTTCAAAACCACACAAGCACCACTAACCTATACAACACAACATTCTAATCAATTGGTTGAGGCAATAAAAATATGAAATCTGATGCATCAGGTCCTAGCAAAAAAAAAAAGATATAGTATAGGATTATTTATTTTCCTCCCTCAGGAGGAGGAAATGTAGCCTGGGTCCACCTATACACTAGAAACACAAACATTGCTGCTGGAGCCAACAGTGACCTAACATGTCTATGCACTGCATGGACCTGTGTCTGACCCCTGCCTTCTAACTAGTTTATAAAGACTCTAATCAGCGGACATGCCTGGATGCCGTGCGCATGATGTTGCTTACAGTGCAGGACTTTTCTCCACTCCTGCTGAAATTACCCAGACGTGATGCATGTTGTAATCACGACCGGGCCCAATTTGCCTACAAATGCACATATATTATTCATCGCATTTTTGAAAAACTCTGTTATTCCTGGATCAATTTGACTGGATTGACTCCCCGCATTTTTTTGAAGACTGACATTAATGTGTTTATATTACCATGGCGAAGAGGTGAGGTCTAAGAACATAGGGTACGCGTAGCAAACATTGGGTTTTAATGAAACCAAAAGAACATGGTTTTACTGAAGAAATATATTAAAACGTAATAAACTAGGAATTTCCTTTTTCTAATGCAATTTACAATGAATAATATATAGTCGTCAACAATATATCTTTTTCACCCCACTTTTCTGTGGTCTGTCCCTTGAGGCCCAATTTAATAGGTATCCTTTAGAGTTAATAAAAAGACTGCATCCGTCTCCTCCTGTCGAAAGCTGCAAGATCCTGCCATGTACAGTTAGCCATGGATTGGCACCCCGTGGATCCCACAGACAACGGCTTTAAGGAAATTAACTATTTAACAGGGCTGTCTGGTTAAATATTCATTTTAATCCCGCGCCGAATGAAAGACACCCCATCTGAATCGCTCCGGTGCCATCTTGCCAGACGATTAAACCAGGGAATTTCCATCTCTGGTCCCCAGTGAATTCATAAGCACAAACATCTGAAAACAGCCAATGGCAGAGGTCGTCTCGCTCTATTGTTTTAACAAAGCGGCGGGAAGATGAGATGTTGAGGACGAGTGTCTACCCTGGAGAGGGGGGGCGGTCAGTGTTAAGTGTCTCCCCAGACTGGCTACTGATGACTTCCACCTTCACCATCAAAAGGCCTCTTCCTACCCCTCCCCACCAAAAAATACAAAAAAAACCTTTGTGATGCTCTACTTTTTGGTACAGACAAAACATTCTAACAAGTCAATTACACACTCAAAGTGTAACTAATATGATGACCAAGATTTGTTTACGAGCATTCTCCATCTGTCTTAAGTTCTATGAAGCCTATCCACGCCAAAATATTATGATATAAAACTTATTTTCAACATAAACAATTGCTGTATGACTTCAGCACGGCTTATTTTGAAACCGTCTGTTGCGATTCTTCAAGAGAAGCCACGGAGGGGACGGGGAGGGGGGGGAGACTACAAATAACAGCGTGCAGAGGGAGGAGATGTCGTCATGTAAGCTGGACCCGCGTGCCGCTTGAAAGCGTATCCCCTGTCGGTGCCCCTCACCAGGGGGGGAGATGGGACTGAAGACTGGGGTCTTTTAATTGTCTTTGAAGATGGGAGAGCCGGCGTGTTACAGTTGAGAGGTGGGAAGGTTTAGTTTCAGCTAATGGTATTTTCAAGAGTTATGGCGTCATGATGGGAGGGGGGACGACGACCCGAGAAAGCCTTGAGCGGATCCCCACCCCTGAGAGCGTTTGGCCACCCTGGGGGAGCTGTGGCAGTGGAGCCCCTCAAGGTAATAGAGTAGCCTGGTGCAGAGGGCCCAGTAGGTGGTTGGGTCAACAGCACTGTTGCTGAAAGAGGATAGCCTGCTTTGAGTTGGGTCCGGAATAGTCAAGATACTTCATATCTGAGGGGAAATTGTGACTGCCTGGTTCCTTTAGAGTGACGTGACCTCTGATATTCTCGACACGTGCATTTGTGCTTACTAGGAAACGTCAGTAACACGCGAGACCCATTCTGAAAGCTGTTGGAAAACGGAATGGATTTTTCAGCGGTCTGACGAAACACAATCTCCAAAGATGCATGATCATAAGCACAGGGCTTGTCCTAGTTCCCTTTATGAATCAGACGCCAAAGTCAGACGTCATCGGACTTCTATAGCACGGTCGGGGGTGTGAGATCACATGTGCTTTTCCATCCTTCATGACATTGATACATTTGATCTGATTTATACATTGTATTCATGAAGCAAACAGTTGAGGTCAAGTCATCCAAACGTATACAAAATGTGGCCAAAATTCATGGCAGCACATTTCATGTAAATAATAAAAGGATTACAGTTGGCCCTAGACTCGAGGAATTATCAATGTTGTCAAAAGTGAAAGGAGATTCTCTCTTCTTCAGATGATGATCTGCCCTCCTTCCCACGCCCCCTCAGATGTCCCTCTCCATGCATGCAAATCTGGGCTTGAAATATGCATGGGACGCTATGGGGATGCACAGCTCACAGTCTATACGGCAGGACAGGAGATGAAGCAGGCAGAACGTGAAGACAACAACCAAAAGATAGGGGGGGGGGGGGGGGCGGTTACTCATTCACCCTCGCTCGTGTGATTAATCTGGTCCGCAGGTCTACTGAAATGCCACGGCCCAATCTCGAGCTACCTACTGTGGCTAAAATGATCAGGTGGATGACATTTTAATATAATGGTGCCATTAAAATTGTATGCTGGGTGCCATACAGCTTTACACAAGTGACCTGCCCGTTCCAAAGTCGCAAATAAGCAGATGCATCATGATCAAACACTGATTCAACTAGAGACAATGTTGACTCCACACACAGCACTGTAAAATGACAACAACGTATGATTTGATATGGCGCTCATTCAGACGAGCTTTTACATTTGCATCAGTATAGCTTTTAAAAGCTCTTAGACCAACACATTGGAAGTGGGGTGCCCAAAGGGGGGCTCAAGACATCGTATCCCCGTGGGGAATTGCGAGGCCCGTTTCAGGGCCCATTCCAGCTGGCAACGCCATTTAAAACGTTTGGATAAATATGATTAACCAGATGATTGATGCCACTATAAACAATACAATGTTAGTACTCCGGAGGTAAAAAAAAGGTCAACCATGGAAACGAGATTGCTCCAAACAAAATATGCGGTTGAAATAATACACATTCAAGTCTGTCATTAGATGATGAAAGATAACGCTTGGTACGCGAGTGTGCTTGGTTTGCTGGAACTGGTGGGCCGCGCTCAGCGATAATAGCTTACATGAACTGCCTAAACACAACACGCGCTGCCCTAAGACAGCAAAGCCTGAGTTGGCACCAGGAGGAGAAGTATGGACCGGAGGAAGAAGGGTAAATAATGCATGCCTCCACAGGACTGAAGCGGAGGGCGTCGCTCGGGAGGGGGGGCTGGCGGGGGGCTCGCGTGTGCGTGCCAACCTCAGACGGCACGCCGCAGGAGTCGCACGACACGAGCAGACACAAAGGAACACCTTTTGCCGCGATGGCAGAAAGGGGGCGAATGACACGAAGACGAGACGCACCAAAAAAGAAGCCGCCGCACATTCTCATGACAAACAGGAGGGCTCCCCGAGCGGGGTGCGTCCCCGAGCGGGGTGCGTCCCTGTGCGGGGTGCGTCCCTGCGCGGGGTGCGTTCCCCGCTTTGCACCGCCACATTCCCACTGCCGTCTGACAGGACACACCACGACCTGCCTGCTCTGGGCTGAGGACTTCTGCAGTGCCTCAGGGGACTAGAGGCCCAGCTTGAAATGCTCTCCGGACCCAATTATCCAATTAGTTAACGAAGGCTGGAATAGGGAGTGATGGGCTGGAACCCCCGGAGAGTTCTACACCAGTGTGACCCCCCCTCCCACCTCCTTCACCAGAGGCCAGACCACCTCCACGCCACACCAACACCAGTCAGCAAGAACTGGGCGAGGAAGGGAGGGGGAGGAGGGGGGGTTCTGTGAGTGAGAGCCACAAGCCCAAGGTCCCACCTGTTCAACCACGCTGCAGACTTCCTCCACATACACCAGGCTCCCTACGCAACACTCCCAGCCTGTCTGAGGAATTTAATTACAGTGGCGGTCCGACACCAAAAGCGGGATTTTGGAGGCTAGCTGATTGTTATACTATATTGAGGACGAATGAGGAAAAAGAACACATATCTTAACTCTCCTCCCTTCGGCCGAAGGACATATGGTGGGTATATAATACAAGGACTGTGTTGTCGCAGTGACAAACTCCAGACAGTGATATTCCATTGATATGTGACTCCTGGCACTTAAACCATTCCGTCAGTTTCCCAAACGGGGTTAGGTTCAAAAAAAGAAAAGTAAACAAACACTGAAACCGCAACATTCAGCGTTTACGGGCTCTTCGCCATGAGAGACTGCAGCTTCCTCTAACGCCACTGTGGGTCTCCGACTGCCACTGCCCACAGGCAAGCCTTTTCTCCAGCCCTCAAAAACCTTTTTTTTCTCTCTCTCTTTCCTGTCTTTGCCCTGAAGGTAATCCCTCCAGTCTTGCGGTCGCACACACTCGCGCGCTCCCAAGTCTCTTCAGACCCCAAACATTAAAAGATGAAGGCGGACTGGCGGAATCCACGGGAAGTGATCTTCAGACGGATCTACCTCGGCTTTGATTTGTTTGTCGCGCTTTTGTCTCGCGCTTCAAACAAAACGCTGCGGCTTTGATCCGGCCGAACCACACCGACGCTCTGGCACTACTTTTAAAGATGATGAAAAAAAAGAGAGAGAGAGAGGAAAAAAAGGAAACTGGCACCACATCTAAGGGTGTCTATTTACCCCTCCCTCTGTTTCGACATCTACACACACACACACGATCAATTCCACCCAGGTAAGGGCGCGTCTCTTATGAGACAAAGACTGACAGTTGATCCCGAGTGTGTCTGGCTGAAGCGGTGTGGATCACAGAGTCCCAGCCTAGACGGTGTGGTGAGTGATTAGGAGCCACGCGTGACTCTGTGTGTGTGTGTGTGTGTGTGTGTGTGTGTGTGTGTGTGTGTGTGTGTGTGTGTGTGTAATTACACTCTATTCCGAGCAAAGCAACAACAACAAAAAAAATACTTGCCGATCACTCGTCCGTGGCCATGTGTACACACAGGCGCACGGTCACCTTCTAATTAGCTCGCTTTTCTAGCGTCCCGAGTGTGTCGACCCTTCGAGACTTCAGAACAAATGCTGCTAAGCAGCGGTTCTTTCTGAGCCCATCAGAGAAGGAGGGGAAGCCTTGTGATCACTGGCCTGGCTTAGCCTTTCTAGAACCCACCACCCACAGGCGGGAAAACATCCGGCCTCCAAGCCAGGTGTCTCTCTTCCTCGTGGCCAAACCTTGAGTTCGATCCCACCCATCACGCCAATTAAAACGATGACGACATGCACGCAGGTCTGTGGCCGCGGAGGGACATGGAGAACGACAAGGGACACGGGGGGGGGGGGGGGGGGGGGGGTCTGCCTTGTGTGGAGTGAGACCTTGGTCTGCATGCCAGCCGCCGACCACAAGAGAGAACACCTCCGGCCGCAAGATTGAATAACCTCGGAGCTCCGTAAGCCGTGATGAGACTCAGGCCTTGCTTTCGTGAAATGGTCTAAGAAACACAAGGTCGTCCACGTGAACGAGAGTAACGTTGTGTAACCATCCGACACAATCTCCTATACGCAACACGGCATATTTACTTTCCAAAGAACCAATTACCACATTCCCAAAATACTGCCAATGTATTTTTTTTCTCTTCTTTTTTTTTTCTCCCTTCTTCTCTAAATCTAAAAGTTTGTTTCTTCCAGAGATTCCCCCTTCCCAACGAGCACCGCAGCTCAAGGACGACCCTCCACAACCTGTAATATGCCTGGTCACATTAAACCTTCAAAGAGCAAGCACATCAAACAACAGGTCAACAGGAACGCCAATGTGTTCCTGCTTCCTGTAATCGAACCTCACCGCTCTACCCATGTCCGGTGCACTCCACCCACTTCAAGACTGCCCACACCCAAGGGGACCAGGGACCTCCAGTCAACAACAAAAAACTACCCACAATGTCTGGGAGATTCCCTGAACTTCACCTGGGCATGATAACCAAGGTCAAGGGACTGGGAGGGGGGGGCTTCTGGAACTTTCTGGGGCAGGGGGTGGGGGGCGTTGAAAGAAGAATAGCCACCCGTCAACAAAGGACTATCGTTTCCTTGCCTCGGGGGATACCTGGGGAGAAGATGAAGACTGACAGGCCTGGCGTGAGGGTGGGCTGGGACACCCAGAGTCAGAATAATGGCTGCCTCCTCTCCCCGTCTCTCAACACTGTGAACTCCCGAGGCTGGGGCCCAGCCAGACTGCAGTCCCCAATCGTAGGAAAGAGGAACATTTTTGTCATACCTGTAGGGTATTTACACACCTGCTCTGGTTTGAGGTAGGAAAGACATTGAAGGAAGATGTAGCACTGTGCGGTACGACCGACTCACTATAGAACTGATTGACATTCGTCCGTGCTTAACCAGGAGGGCAAATATGTGGACATTCATCACCGCAAACCTCCCCTCAGAATGACGCATGACGGAAAATTTTATGTCTGCTTAAGAAGGTCAGGTCTGAGAGCTGGGAGATGAGACTTGATTGTAGGTTTTGTTAACCTTGCAGAGTTCTCAAGGAGGGAGGACAGTTCTGGAACTTGGCTGTTGAGGCTGACTAGGGGGGCCGATCATGTCTGGCCCCGGGGCAAGGAACCTGCAGGATAATCAGGGCCCTGGCCAAATTACAGAGCAAGGACGCCACTAAGTGGAGTTCAAGCCAGGGCCGAGGGAGAGGTCACCCATTAAACTAATATTCCCAAGTCACGGACTGCATTCCTGCGCTCGACGTCGACGCTAGGCAATGAGGGAGGCTTGATTATGTCAGGCATTTGAAGCGTCCAGGCGAGAATACAGGCACTCTTCTTTATTTTTAGTAACGTAGAAAAAAAAGAAAAAAAAAAAGCTTTTAAGGGAAAAATAATGACAGTTCTCCCTAAATGCATTTTTGAGATTTGTAGCAAAGGAGGAATGCAGACCGGTTCAGATGTGGGACTGAGCTGGCAAACGCTGTGTTTTCTACAACAACAAGAACCCCGTGAGGGCGCATAAGACGTCCGTTAACAACGCCAGTTCATGTCCGTGTAAAGTCAAACGAAAATCTATTAGCCGTAGCAGAACAACTTGTATCACGCCAGCATTGAACAGAGTCTAGCTTGTCTTTCACAGCTTTAAAATGAATCACAACAAGTGTCTTGAGCAACACAGGCAATGCATCCAACCACACATACGGGTAGGTCCCAGCTGCGGAGATAACTGACCTGGTTGATTGAGTTGGCCGTGCAAGAAGCAAGCCCGGTCCCGAGAGATGCGAGGAAGAACATGGCAGGGTCAAAGGGCACAGGAGCCATGGCATAGCCAGCTGCCGCAGTCACAACCACCAGTGCTGGAAACCCACAGGGAACAAACAAACACTTAAACTCATATTATAACCTACTCCAAAAAAATGCAATTAACTCCCACGCAATGGAGGACATATCGCTGCCACAACTATACCTGTGAGTTTGATCTTGGCGAGTCGTGCGTACACATCTGGGAGCTCAGCCAGGTCCACCTTCAGCTCCTTCCACTGCCTGTCCAGGCGGGCCTCCCTGGCCGCTTCGGTCTCCACCTGGACATGGGGGGCCTCAGACGAGGCCCCGGCTGCCTCAGACGAGGCCCCGGCTGCCTCAGACGAGGCCCCGGCTGCCTCAGACGAGGCCCCTGCTGCCCCGGACAACACAGCTGAGGCCGGTGCCTCTGCCTCGGCAGCAGGATGGAGAGCTGACGAAGCGAGCTGGGCCGAGGGGACAGTGGGCACCACTGGAGCCTCTACAGCCACAGACTCAGCCACAGACTGAGGTGCAGGTCCAGACTCAGGTCCAGACTCAGGCTCATGCTCGGGCTGTGGTGCCACCTCACTGACCATAGGTTTAATGGTTGGCACCTGCTGGATTTGTCTGACCACGCTGTCGTCGCGGTCCTCAATGATGGTCAGGACGTCTGCCTGTTTAGGGATGGCCCGCTGGTGGAGCTCATTGTTGCTTCGTATTACATACTGGGGAGACAGAGAGAAAACGCATGAGCGCAAAGATGCAAGGACAACATTTCCCTGGACTTCATGCACGAGGTGAACGGTATTATGGGGGATATTATGATACAGTACGTTACCACTAACGTTGCATTTTTTCTGTGCATCACGTAGCTCAGATATCATAATATGAATTCATAATAATAACCATGTTTCTGATATTGATGAAGTGTAGGTTATTTACTTACATGACGCTTTAGGAAGTTCAAGTGTTGATACGTGACCCATTTACTTGGGTCTCTCTTGCAGAGCTGGATAAAACTGCGGGCACTTGGGTGACTTGTAGTTGCATGTCGTCCTAATTTCTGGTTTACACTGGCACCAACAATACCTAAATAGCAAACAATAATCACAATCAGGGCATATATCTGGACCTAAAAGTTAACAGGCAATGAGCTCATTTTATATGTTTCATTATTTTCTTGCTGTACATTTTCTCCAGACACTCGACATGAGTTGTTGAGTTTTTAAACTGCTTTAATCTAAGAGGCATATCATCAACATGCCATGTAGCTAGCTGCTTAGCAAGGTGGCTAATACTAGGCTGCTTGATAACATTGTTAGTGCTATATGTAACCTAGGTTATTTGACAACGACTAAATGCTACCAGTTAAATGTGGATGTCAATATTCTGAATGACAATGATTGTACACGTGTGTATATTAAAAGGTAGACTGTAAACCTGCCAGCTAGCAGTCACTTAAGGTCATGCAGTTGGCAGGTTAGCACATAACCAGCAAGAACCCAGTAGGCAGTTCCCATTACACATGATGTTGCTAGCTAGTTAGCTTGGTAGCGACATTTGTGCTTGTTTTCGACAGAGCACATTCAGACAGTGGTTTGAAACATACCAGCATGCTATCCGATTCTGTCGATATGATGTATATTTACCTGTCAGTCTACTACATGGTGTTTTGTACATGTTCTTGAAACATAAAGCCGGTTCCCGGTGTGTCCTCTCCACATTCAGCAAGCCGCCATTTTGACCTCGGCTAGTGATAGGAAGCACTTCCGGGAACAAGCGTTGCAAAATGCTTTATGAAACGTCACACTCCTGCCTCGAAAGCAAGTGTTGTGTTTCGATGTACGTGCAAGCATGTATGAACAGGATGGGTGACTAGTGACATAAAAATACTCCACATATGGTTACGTAGCATTCATATGGCACATTCGTGTTTTCGCTCTCCAAAATGAACAGTAAAATGAATTAAATAAATACTTATATGTCCTGAAATGACCTTGTAGATAACGCAGCTAAAAGTAATTTAAACCTATTTAAAATTGGATTGTAAGAGACACAAATAAATTGTTTCTCCTTGCTTTCTATTATATAAGGTAGGATTTTTTTCATGGAACACAGCTTACCTCATGTCATAAAATAAATTCTTACTTTTGCTTTTCTGCCCTTGTTTGTCCTCTGCGTGGGCCGGCTTACTTGGCCTGTTGTTTATGTTTGTGATCATCTTGATTGCCCAGCCTGCCAACGGTGGCTGTCTGATTAATATCCTCTCCCTGCTTTTGACTTTGCTTCCATAGTTGCCTTCTGGAGAGGTGTGTACTGAAGGCTGGAAACACAATATTGTGAAATAAAATCATTTCCATGTCTGTGCATTACTGTGTGTACTGTGAAACATTTTGGTGAAAAAGTTAGAAATTCAGATTTAATTTTTACTGATACATTGCTGTAATTAATAATAATGAATTAATAAGTATAAATGCATTTCCATTTCTTTAACTGTACAATTTGGTACAAATTCAATTTTCTCCCAAAATTAAACCTTATACAGAGTTACCCTATTTCTCTCTCTCTCCCTCTCTCCCTCTCTCTCTCTCTTCCTTGTACAGTTGTTAAAGCTCAGACGGTTCCATTGAGTAATAAAGAACCACAGTGATCCAATCCGGGCAGCCCATTTCCCTGATTCATCTCATTCATTACAGGCTGTTCGAGAGCCCTCCTTCCTTGGCAAGATTACGCAGTGTAATCTTCTTCCTCCATCAAGATGCAGGAGCTGATGAATGTCAACAATACACACCAGACGATCCAGGCCCTGCTCAGAAGCACCTTTATTACAGAAGGTAATGATTGTGTGCTGTTCCCATGATTTGATTCCGCCTGACCCGGTCAACCTTTTAATGCTAGTTTTTACAGCAGCAATGAAAGGGGAGTATCATGTTTATCTACTTCATTCTTGGACACTGCAGTGAAGTTCATTTCAGCCTCTATTATGTTTCTTTTGGGGTCCTGGATACCTGTTATACAGTTGTGGAGGGTTGTAGGCTAGCTTATCTACTAGGGTAGAAAGGGTGGTGTGTGTGTGGGTGTGTGTGTGCGGGCGGGGGATGTTGGGACAGGGGAGTCCCAGAAGAACACACTCGTGTAGATGAGGGACAGCCTAGCAGGTCATCAGGGCGCCTCACATGAACAAATGCTAATTTATGAGCACGCAGATTCCCCTCCTCCGAAAGCGCAGGATGGACTATTGTTTGTTGATATAATTTAGGAACAATTCATCCTTGTCCAGTGAGTTGGAGATAGAATACCTCTGGGGTTTTGTTTTAAACTTTGATATTGGTCCACCAATCCAGTTCTGCTCCATGACCATCCGTTAAGGTCAACATACTGGTTTTGGTTTAGATAAAGGTTTCGGTTTGAGGTCAGGTATAATGCATGGACAGCTACACTTTTTCCTAAGGGAAAAGAAAATTATCATACCACACAAATTGGATCTTCTTCATGGCACATTGACGTAAAAAAAAGTGAAATCCACCCACTTTACCTTTGCCCTTTGGGCTTTGTGAGGCAGTTGTTCAGCTGTCCTCCTCAACCCTCAAAAGTCAGGAGTAATGACCATTGTCTAAAGAAGCTTGTGATAATTGCAGGAGATGCTCCATTGAATGAAGACAGAAGCTGGTCTGAGGTCACAGACCAGGACATGCCTGTACATCCTCCCCACCAGAAGGCAGGTCCTCAAGAACAGATGGAGGCCGTGTGGAGAGGCAGGGTCCAGGAACAATAGGACTTGGGAAGGTCTTCTTAAAACAAGGAGCCTTTCTGAAAGCCCCATCCAGTGACTTTATCCATGCCGGTGGTCTCAATATGAAGGCCTTTTATTACGGGGCCCTAGCTGTTACTTAAAAGGGCTGTATACACCCTCTGGAGAGTGAGAGAAAGACAATCGTGTTGAGGCTGCATTGTTAGGGTGAGTGACGATGTACGTTTCAGCACAGTAAAACAGGCTGGTGAAAGGGAACGTTAAATTGAAGGGAGAAAAAGCATCTGGTGAAGGGAGGAGTTTGAAAGAGCACATAGGTTTAGGTTTTTTAGGTCGAGATAATGGCTCACTGATACGTTCTTTAGAATGATTACTGGTACAGTATAAGTGTGTACGTTCCGAAAATTAAAAACTGAAAAATACTCCATGATCTACATATACTATTACAATGATTTGTGTAGTATAGGCAACATTAGTGTAACATTGCATAACATATATCATTATACTTATGGCTTACGGCTTAATTAGTTTAATGTTTATTCCAATATGTCCACATACAGGTTTGACTCCCTAATGAAGGCTTGATGCCGAAACCCTTCAGTTTGAAAGGTTTAAGTTGACCATGCCATGACAATAAAGGCATTTTAATTGTTTTTTAAAGAGAGTGCCATTGGAGTTTTAGTTTTTAATCCACATGTATCCCTGTTCCAAAAAGCACCTCAAATAAACAGATTTAGAATCCAGGAAGTGCTCTTACTCAGAATATTGTTTGATGTCCACATTCATGTTACACAGTATATTTCATTCTCAGATCCCAATTAGAATTAATGTTTTTTTTTTCTTCCTATCTTCCAAAAAACACATTTCCCCAAACCACCGGCAACCTGTGCTTGAGTTTTTTTTCTGGTTTATGAAAGTTAAAGTGCAGGACCATTTAGATTAAAGGTGAACAAACATGATCCTTTCTGAACTGGAAAGCAGTCGTTAGTATGATTGATGGGCAAGAACAGTGTCAGGGATTCTCAAGTTGTGTGGGTTGTGAAATTGGTGTGGCTGATGAAACAGGGGGTCTCTTTTGCAATTTCAAGGGGCCAGGAATTTACTCAGCTTGCTAATTTAAACACAGATCCCTGGCGCTTGCTGGTGAAAAGGTGACATGTTGAATCAATTGAAGGTAACACTGGCCCCAGGTTGTGTAAGCAAAGTGCTGAAGGGTCATTAACAGACATCAATAAGAGGGCCGATCTCTACTCCCCACAGCACTCTCCGTATGCCTCATCCACGATAGTCCCTATTTTACATGTACCAGACAGAGAAACCACTAAGCTCTGACAAGGATGCACCCCTTACTAGACACTCCCGTAAACCGCTCAGTCACAAAACGCAGGCTCCCGGGAGTCCTGTCATCACCCCAGTTCATCCAGCCTGATTTACAGGCCCTGTCCCAGAGGCCTAAGTGCCATCACTAATCCCTCAGGGATGGACGTTTGAGCGGCGGCGTAGTCAGACCTTTCCAAAAAAAAAGAGAACACAACCAAAGGGAGGACAGACAGTGCCCCACGAGAAATTCCAAGCAGAAACAGATGCAAGAGACGCTCCAGTGTTTATAATTGATTTTCAAGGGCAGCGCCTTGTTGTCAGGGTTTGGCTAACAAGGCCCTGGCTGGCGCCCCTGGAGCTCGTCAACCACCGGGTGTCAGATGGAGCTGCCCCCGCTGCCCCTCCCTCCCACCCTGCATGCTTCATCCCAGAGTACTGGGATCAGCCATGGAATTAGGCTTACAGCAAGGGATCGTCTCCTGATTCCGTTTCGCGGAAAGGGCGGGGTCCCGAAGTATTTCGAGGTGACAACATATCTGAAACCTTCCATGTAGGACTTGTGTGGGATATTCCGTGCACAGCTGGTGGTCCGAGGCATGCTTTGCATCTCGGAACAACAGGTATTCCCAGATCCTGTGGCCGCCTGTGTTTACGTCTGAGATCACGCTGTCTTTTTGAGGCTCGGAGGCTAAGCCTCTAATTGGCCACGGATCATCAATCTAGCAGGGCAGCCCTTTTCACCCAAAGGCTCATCCAAAACAGCTCGATAGAAGGATGAGTCTCGTTGGGGTATGGACGCTTTGAGGCTCCAGACGATTCATACCAGGACTTTTAGGCGGGCGAGGGGTTTGTGAGAAAGCGAAGGGGAACTCATTCGGAGCTGATGGGAGCTGATGTCAACCCACATGTCCATGTGTTCTGTCCTGACAGATATTTCTTTCCCACAATATAGGAGCCATGTTTCTTTGTTTGCCCTGGAGGAAGGTTGTCAGCACTGCATAGAGGAACAGGACAGTAGTCTTACTCATCCCAGAGTTCCCTCTATTACAGGGTGTATTCAACCCACCCTGTTGACATCAATCCAAGTCAGATGTTGTTGTCTAGATTGAATGTCATACTGTCCTTGAACTGGTAGTTCAAGGGAAAACGAATAGCCATCTGTCTTCAATACACCACTTATTTGCTGTTTCGAGTTGTTTCATCCTGATTTATCGACTGAGTGAAAATGAGAGGCTGTTCTTTCAGTTGACTTTATCATTTTGGTTTGGAACTGAGTAGAGAGCCATTTCATGCAGCGTGGGACAAGGTGACATCCTGCAGGGCTGCCAGTGGTTCAGTGAGTTCAGACTCATAATCCAGAAGCGTGCCCTTAGGGCTGGGACTGAGGGGTCACAACAACCCCAGAGCCACTGTGAGGGTGTGTTTGGTTTGGCTGAACTCTCTCTGCCCAAGGGTTTGGCCACAGTGAAACGCAGGGCCCACAAATTTGTCAGAAGGAAGGGGGAAAAGTCCACGTGCGGTTTCTGGGGTCACAGCAAAGTCTGTGCATTTCTCCACATTCAGAGACGGCATGCACAACCCAGGCTTCCCTCCATGTGGCTTTCCCATCAGGCTGCATGTGTTATTTATTGACCCTAACAAGTCTAAGTTGGCCTGTATTTGTCCATAAACAAAGTCCTGGTGCTGAGGGGGGTGTGGAGGTTGGCTGGAGGTGAAGTATAGATTAGGGCATTCACATTCAGAGTGGGCTGAGGTAATTTTGAGTGTCGAGAGTGTGTGTGAATGTTAGGTAGCCGTAGTGTTGGGATTGGGAGATAAGTTACTGAGGGGGGTGGTGGAGGTTGGGTGTATTTTAATGTCTAAGGGGGGGTGGAGATTGGGTGGACGGAAAGTCTCTTGTCTCAGTCAGCATAAAGAGGCCAGACAGAGCTGGTCGAACCAGGGTCCAGCCGTCCTGTAAAAAAACTGCATCAAGCCGAAACCAGTCCATGTCCAATTCTCCTCAGTGTCCGAGAGTAATCAGCTGTGTCATGCTGGTCATAAATCTGTAGTAGCAGCGGTGGCTCCCGGCCCAGATGGAAATAGGTTCTCCTCACTAGTACTCGTCTTTGTGCCATAAATCCACAGCCATCTTTACAGAATCTGTTTTCTGCTGCTTGTGTCTTCTCATGCAGGGGTGGAGTTGGTGGGGGCCGGAGGGAGCAAGGATATTGCAAGACCGCAGACTCCAGAAAGAGTCAATTTGTAAAATTGACTATACATCTTTATTCTCTTGCCCGAAATAAAATGTGATTTTGAGCCGGCGTTTCCCTATTGAATGCAAATGTTGGTATCAGTGCCTGTAGCTCTAATCACCTCAACAGTAATGGATTATTATGACTCGTGTGTCTTGTTTTCTGACTTTAGTTCTTTTTTTAACTCAAAGAAGACATCACACAAACAAGTTTGAATATTTTAGATTGTGGTACCAGCCGCAAAATAAAACTTGATTTCATCTAAAGCCCCCATTATAATAGAAATGTAAAATATACAGCCCTTTCAGGTAAAAATAACAGAATATGTAAATGTGAATTAGTAGACACCAAAATAGATCCTTTTTTTGTTTTTCATAGAAAAGTTTATTGGTCCAAGATGAAGAGAATTCCTCCTCAATGCACTCATAAACCATAACAAAATCATCTTTGGGTTTACATTTCAGAAACATCTGTGGATGCCTGACTTGCCCAATGTTACATTTCCATGCATTTTGCATTAATTTTTAAAGACTTTAAATTTGACTTAACAAGACTTTGATTTGACTTAACAAGTTACCTGAACCTAATAACTCTTCAACGCCTCCCGAGTGAGTAATTCTTTCTTTTCACAGATGAGAAATCAACTTTTTACAATGAGAAATCTTGTCCCATTATTCCATGCTATCATTTTCTCCTGAAACATGTCCCTGTGGAGAAGAAATGAGAGCGCTGGAGCTGTTCGTGTCCACGAGGGAGGGAGCACCAGTCTGTCTGGAGGTCAGTCCACACCACTGGCAGCTGTGGTCCGTGAAGCCCTCCAGGAGCATTCCTGAAAGGTGCCCTCAACCAGGGACAAAGCTGTTCCACACCAACGCCCTGACGGACCACGCCGGTGGTCTGCTCTACGCTACAGTACATCATTTACCACCAGACGCCCCCCCCCCCCCAACCCGCCCTCCACCACCACCACCCCCCCGCCTCCGACCCCTTCGGAAAACTGCCAGAATGACAGAGTGCAAAAGAGGAGCGCGGTGGCAGAAAACGAGAGGATCCTATCAGTGCATGAATTTAATTACCACTCAGACGGCTCAGCGTAATGAGGAAAAAGGTGGCCGGGCAAACGGGCCGGCATTATTCATTGCACTTTTCTAATTTCAACTTCTCTGCTCTCCCTCTCTCGCTCCCCTGGCGTGTCTGTGTGGTGCCACATTCTCACCCAGCTACAGTCCATAATTTCTTTCGAACAGAAAACATTTGCATAGCGGGAATTATCTGTGCGCCGGGTGTCACTGGGAAAGAATGTGCACCGTTAGGGAGCACAGGTGGTTGGAATCAGCTTTTATGTTCGGTTCTCTGCCTCTCCACCTCCTTCTGCTTTCTCAGACATAATGGATGGCAGAGAGACTCCAGCCTCCCCTCGCAGGAATCCTACGACTGTTCCTGTTTTACACTGAACATAACTCCTCGCGGTCGTTCGAAATGATGCTTTGTTGATTGGCGGTGATTTGTCACTCGTGTTGTCAGTCTTGTGAACGCGTCGAGGTATGTTCTTCTATGTTACGTTGTCGCGACACAGGCCTAGCCTTGCGACCCGTCTCCACGCCGGCATCCCGGCAGAAGTGTCTTTCAAAAGACCTCTAGGTTTATTTCGCCCCGTTTACAGAGCCCTTAAAGTTTTCATAGGGTTAAATTCCTTGGCTTCTCGCAGAATACGACCAATAGCCTGGCGCTACGAGGAGGTGCATGTAACACTGTCTTTGCACCATCGCAGACATGATTTTACTGAATGGTGTGTGTGTGTGGATGTATCGCTGTGTGTGTGATTGTGTGTGTGTGTGTGACTGTGTGTGGGGTGAGAAAGGGTTGTTTGACACATGATGCGGGGCCCACTTGGATCCACATGAACAGACTTTCTTCAGTCCTTTTCCCATCTCTCGGGCTGAATCAAGTGTCTCTTTCTGTGAAACATTTGCTTGACACTTAAGAATATAAAACAGGCTTTACAGTGAGTTAGTGTTGGGCGAAAATACTGACGGCGTGTGATTATTTATACCTAGCTGTCAGTCAAACGCCTGTTGGGTCTCAAGAGAAAACATTCACTGTGGCATGTTGTTTTTCCTCATTCCTGCCCAAATCACCATCTCTGACCTCTGCATCTCTCCCCCTTAAAGACACATAGACGGAACCCTGAAAAGCCCAAAAAAGAACCACAAGCATCCGTCTAAGGAAAGTTAACTATGTCAACATAAGCACAGCAAATCAGCCCGATTCCATTTTTGGGGTTTTCGCAAAATAACTCAGTTTTAGAGAGCAGAGACGTGCCAGGTGGAATCGTCATGGTGAAGGGCTCTCTGGTCGGAGAGGAGGCGGATAAGAAGGACGCAAACATGCCGTACTGTGGAATTCCGGCGTGTTTTCTAGGGCTTGAGTTCTCCTGCGACAGCCTCCTCCTCGGAGAGTGAGAGGCAGTGCGTCAGTGTCCATCTCTTACGAGAGAATCCCCCCCACCCCCTCTCTGGTTCCGGATGTTTCCGCCAGCACATGCTTCTGGACCGCAAGTGAACAGGGTTTCTCCGGCCATTAAATCTAACAGCAACCAGAGGCATTCCCACCCCCCCCCCTCCCTAATGATGTCACTGAGCGGCGTCCCAGGTACACGGCGCTGATGTACGGCGTGACCGCGAGGTTCTGGATCCTAGTCAGGTCTGTTCTCCAGAACCCTCTGCGTCCCCACGCACAAAGCAGAGCCTATAAATAGTGCAGGGTTAATTTGATTTAAACCCAAATGGAAACACGTTGTGACCCTTGAATTACAAACGGCTGTGAGCACTGGACGAGAAGGCCTGCTAGCCAGGTTCTGCTGCCTTGAAAAAAAATATATACTATTTGTCGGTGTCCATCATCTCCAGCTGGTTTGCTTTTCGCAGGATACTGGGCTCTTTGATAGTCTGGGGCTTCTGTTACACTTTCTGATCATCGGGCTGACTTTGAAAGATTGCTGGCAGGTTGGGAGCACCTGTGTTTGCCTCTCCTCTATCTCCCTCAGTGGTGTTTAGCGTAAACACATATGTCATGTTGTGGAATCCTTTGTTTTCTTCCGTTCCCTACCCCCTTCTGTATTCGTTATTTAAATTTCGAAAACAAATTACGCATCCCTTCGGTACACCGGGAATGACTGATGTTCATCTTGTGTACGACTTTGTGGTGACATCTGCATGGTACTTTTTTCTCTATGGTCCTCCCAGTGAGCTTTGATTACCTGCAAATAGGGGACAAAACAAGCGAGCATAACATGGTGTCTGTCTGTTAGAGACCAACACCTGTTCCTCGGGATACAAAGGAGGTCAACAGATCACTGCCCCCCCCCTCACGCAGTCCCTGTCTCCTTCCAGTACAACCGGAGGTGTGTTGAGGGATGAAGGTCGACACAAACCCACTGCTTGTGTCGTCTCGAGAGACGCCTCGCTGGGGTCTCCCCCAAAGATCCCCCTCCCCTCCCCCCCCCAACACCAATCCCCGAAGGGGCGAGCGTGGCGTTTAGAGCCAATCAGTTTCCCCCCACCGCAGGCTTTGACCTCTGCACGCCGTGTGGGGTGCGTCACTCTTCTGCCTGTCTCCTCTGGGTGATTTATCAGGTTAAATGACAGTTGTTCTCACGACGCTCCTGTGTTCCCTCCGTCACGCCCACAGAGAACATCAGCTCTTTTCTTGTGGACCAGTCAACTGAGAATGCATCAGAAATAACAACTTTTTGTCTCCCTCGGGGTCGTATATTTCTCACTTGACAGCGAAGCAAGGTGAGACCTGCTCCTGACAAAACGAACGTTCCGGATAAATAAACAAGCTGTTCCTCGCAGGGTAACCTACAGCACAGTAGGATGACCTGACTCCTGGGCTGAAATATGTCTCCCGTTTCTGCACACAACCACAATGTAGTCCCAAGATGTCACCTTGTCAAAATAATCAACATGGAGAGTAGGACAAAGCGGCTTCGTAGAAGCACTGTTTACCAGGACCACAAAACATCCAGGGTCACATCGCCAAAGAGAGGTCTGCTCAAAGCTCAGTAACGGATAGAGAGCCTTGAATAGAACATGAAGGCAGCCATCCTCTAGTTTACCCATGAATGGGTATCTTTGGCAAGGGAGCAGCTGAGCCGTTTTAATTGGCCAATCTGGCCTTTACAGTGTGATTAAGGCTGGAATTCCTCTGGGTTCCGGAAAACTCCCATCATTAAGCGTCGGAGGAGGCCATGTCAGTGCCTTGGAGAAGCTTCACAAGGAAGACTGGAGTGGTTCAGTCAAGGAGGGCGGGGGGGGGGGGGGCTGGGCCTCAGACAGGGAGGACAGTGTGTGAGCCGAGTCTCAAAGAAGCTGGAGGTCAGAAAGGTGACTGGGCCTCTTACTGTCAGACCCCCCCCCCTCCACACACACACACACACACACACATCACACACACACAACCATTGCGATGCTGGATTCTCACACAGCGTAGTTAAACCGAGGCTGACAGGATTGAATGATTGTCTAGTGAGTCTGGTCCAACACTTCAGATCACTCTCTTTCCTTTGGAATTCATCTCAAGGCTCTTGAAAATCCGGTCAGAGGACTCCAAATCTGCAGGGCCTCTTTGTTGCCGGTAACTCAACCCGTGCCGCAGGACTGCTGCTGAAAAAGTCACGTTTGAAATGAATCTGTGGTCTCCTCTCCTTCTGTCTGGAGGCCTGATGGAACTCTAAGCCATCGTCACAGGGAGGACAGGACTGTTGGTCCTTCCCAACATTTGGCTCTTGACACATCAACAGCCTGAACTGCAACGTTCTCAAAGGATCATCATTCCAGACGATCGCTGACAGTTTCCGTTATAAATAACCACGTCTCCGGTTTAATTGGGATTCCAAGTCGTTGACGCAGGAAGTCGGGCAGGAACATGCATGGATGACACAACGCTGCCCCGATGTCATCGCGTTTATCACTGGCGTCCCTGTCTGTGACTGAACAGTTTCCGTTTCCGACGCAGCCATTGTGAAACAGAACTCGTCAGCACACTACCGTTTCCCCTGAAGGGGCTTTTACACGACCGATCCTTTCCTCGCATCCATGTCTGGATGCGCTGGATCGAAACGATCCGACCGCGTGTGCGTGGAGGTGTGGGTATAAATGCACGCTTGGTGGTGACGCACACGCGTGGTGGCGGCATGGAGAGCCCGGCCACGTCGTGATGGCGTTCCGCCCTGGGTGGGCACGGACCTCGGGGGTGAGGTCCGCCGCACAGCTGCCGGACACGCCGGACACAACCCGACACCAGACCAGGTGTCGGGTTTCACATCCTTCATATATCGGCCAGAGGATGGAGATGAAAACCAAACGGGGCCGTGGTGCGCTCGCATGGCCAGGCACAGGGTGCCGTTTCTGGGGCTGGCTCTGTTTAGGCACTTGGAGCTCTCCTGGGAGGCCAGACACAATAAAACAGGCCTCGGTTATTGTGAGGCTGCTTCCGTCTCTAATCTGGGCGCTTTTGCGCTCACCGCCAAGCCAATGAAGTTATTTATGACTGCGTGACCTCTGACCTTCCAGGAAAAGGGAGGGGAATGGGAATAATGGACGTGATATTAGGGACAAGATGCCCTTGAAGGCAGGTTCCTCCATAACATCGTGTAAAACGAGGGACACCAGGACAGGATATCTCAGGTCACTTATGTTCCACTCAATCAGATATTGAAAAATTGAATTGAAAAACGTCTGAATTACAGCACTGATGTCCTTGCTGTTATTCCTGAGCAATGAACTCTGGAGGTCAGCGGAGGTGTTTTTTGTACTTAATCAGAATGATGAGAGTAGTGAGAGACACTGTGGCTGGCTGTAAAAACATGACATGCTCCGGACAGGATATGCTCTCTCAGAAACTAATTACACTTTCGGTGTCTCCTCCATCCCTCCCCCTCGCCAAGTTACACGTTGCAGGAACGCACATACGCACACTCGATTTGATCCCCGTTTTTCGAAATTCGAAGATGACGCGGTGAGATTGTGCCCTGTGAAACGAAAGGGAAATGAAACGAAGCCTTCCCCACCGCGGGCAGCCATGACAGTCTGCGTCCTGCATTCTTTTCCAACCATTCTGTACCAACGTCGTTTCAGACACTAGCCCTCTGTATTCTGCTGGAGCCGGTCCACATCTTTCGACGGTTCAGCCGACCGTACGACTGGACAATACTCCACGTGTGATTTGAAGCTACTGTATAGATTCCCTGAGAATCCCCAGACGGCTTTCTCCCATTCTCATGAATCAATCACTCGTATTTGCTCGATTACTCTGGTGAGAGGCCGAGGGCTGGGAGCAGAGACAGAAACAACAGTCAGCCCCTCGCACTGCTCCGTGTGGGCAGGTTCTCTTGTCTTGAGTAAACAAGACAGGGTAGGAGTAATAGAGAGCCATTATTAATCCAAACACTTCTACACAATCCCAGACGGCCTCACTCACTGTCACATTCTCACCGTGGAAACTCCCACGTGCCCAGTGCTCACACATACTGTGGATGCACACACACGTGTCCACATATGAGGGTACATACACACACACACCCACGCACACACGATTTAGCTGTCTTAGCAAACGTAGCCTTCCTCCCTTTTGAACACCTGGCGCTACAGTATAATGAGACACTGGAACCTCTCTAGCAACACCCGAATCTCCTCCTACATGCAGACACTGGCCAGATAAGCATTCCTTGAGCAGTTTGTGTGTGTGCAGTTGTGTGTGAGTGTGTTTACTAGAATTGGCCTATCTTCCTTTGGAAATGGAGTGCAGTTAAACGTTTCCGCTTTCAAGTCCGTCAGTGACAGTGCATCTTTGCTTGATAGTTCCTTTGCAGAAGAAAACAAAAAGACGCACTGATTGAATGTGTCCTCTTCTGAAAAACAAACAAACAAAGAACACCATTAAGACTCACTCTAGGGACGCCGGGAAGCATCCAAGGTAGAACCACCGTGTCCTTGTGTGCTTGTCATTCAGACAAACTCATATCAATCAGGGGATGTTGTGCCTCCTGGCACTTGACGATTTATCTTCGATTTCGTCCTTCACTCCACAGTGAGTGACAGACAGCTTTTGGGCCGAGAATTGCTTTTTCAGCCGACTGTTGTGTCCTGCTGTGTCCTTCTCCCTGCCGTACCCTCGTTCCCCAGGCCACAGCTCCTGCCAACCAAAACAGAAACTAAGGAGGAGCAGGGTGAGGAGTAATGACGGGGGGAAGACGAGAGACGCAGGCGGCGTCCACAGAGCCGGCTCTGCGGGTAAGAGGAGACACCCAGGACGGAGAATCAGTGATTAGATCATCCGTGAGGGGGGGAAGGTCAGAGGTCATCAAAACATTATTCGGAACAGCCTCGTGTCGAAGTGGTATCGGCAGAGTGCGGTCGGAGGAACGGACTAGCAGGAAATACTGAGTATACTGAGAGGAGAGGAGAACTCTCTGCCATTCAGGAGCAAATTAGGTGCCTTGGAAGCCGTCCAGGACTCTTCCTGTTCTCGGTGATTGCGGTACTTGCTAATTGATTTTCAGCTGGGCGCACCGTCAAGAAAACATTAGGTAACAGGATTAGGTCCAACGAGGGGCCATGGGGCGCCTGTGGTGGAGGTGGCTACCTGGTACAGAGAGGGAGGAACCCGCAAAAAATAGTATTTAAGCCCAGCGTTCAGGTCCCAGGTTGTGCATCCACCCACAACCTGGGTCTGGGGGTACAGGCCACTTAAACACGTTTCATCCTTAGTCAGAACTTCATGTCGGTATGCTCAATCTCTGTACTACTGTGTCTACAGAGTTGGAGTGGAACGTCGACCGAGGCTGGGAGTTGAAACATCCCGTTCTCTCTCCAGCACTCTACTCAGACGCTGCTGCCTGAATGTATTCCGGCATTTTCTCCTCTGTTTCGTCCTTAGGGTGTTTTCTCCTCAGTGGCTTATTAGGGAAGTCCTGCCAGTGCCAGGACTTGAGTGCTCCTTTCCCCTCTCATCGGAGAGTCCGTAAACACAGCAGAGCGGAGGGGCGAGAGGGAGGGAGCGTTGGGAAAGAGAAAAGGAGGATGAGCTATCGTGGGGTGTCTTGAATCGGGCCCGCCGTCATTATCATCATCTGTCCTGCGATCGTTCCCACCCAGGGAGTCTGCTGAGCTGATGGAGCCTGGCCTGGGGTGCAGCTGGGCTCCGGGGGGGCACTCCTCACCACGGCTGTCAGACCCACAAGGGCTGGAGGGAGGGAGGAGCAGGTGGAGAAGGCTGACAAGGAGCAGGATGAAGAGCAGGAAGAGGAGGGGGTTACAGATATTTGTTGAGTTTCCCCAACTCCACAAGGCTGGCCTGGACATGGGAGCAGGAGTTCAGATGAATGCTTCAGCCTGCCTTCACATGTCTCTCATTGCTTTGATCGTTTGAACAAAGCAGGAGGACAAAGTGTTCCTAGAGTCTTCTGTTTCATGTGGGCCACATGCCCCAGACCTCCAAGAGGCTCCCTGACCAAACTTCTCACAGAACAGGAAACCACAAGAAGAACCCACAAGTGCTGTGTTCCCACCCTGAGCAAATCGATTCTCTGAATTGTGTCACCAGTGGTGGAAAAGATGGCCAAAAGAATGTTTTCGTCCCTTTTCATTGCTTCCTCTGGTTAATAGCATCGACCCTACTCAGTTTCTGCAGAGTGATTTTCCTTCAATCCTCCCCACTTGTAACAGCCCCCCCCCCTCAGTATATTTTCTTTAGAGGAGGAGGGGGAAGAGGGCAACAGCAACCAACATGAAGATAACACAATGACAGATTCTAAAGCCCAGCGGAGCAGCTCACTCCCTTTTCAAAACAACAACCGTGGTTTTAATGGTCGGTCATTACCTTCTCTACTGGGGGCCACAGATAATTATGTTTGGACCCTCCACAACTCAGTCCACTCTGACAATGCCCAGTTCTGTGTCTCGGTCACCACCATCCACATTAAACCAAGCTGGAAACTCCCAGGAGCCCTGGCGCCTGTTCCCAGGCCCCTGTGAAGGACTCAATAACACCCTGCCATGAGAAGTACGCTAAAACAACAGTTTTGTCATAACTGTCTTCCACTTAAAGCATCCTGGAGTTTTTTGTAAGGCACCATTATGGGCAATTTCGCATTCATTTCCTGAATGGAATGAATCATTGTTTGGGCTGTTTCTTTAGTCTCCCCTGCGTTTCATAGGGTGTTGAGGTGTCCCACGTATTTGATTATGCACCCTAATGGACATGTTTGTCTCTCTAAATGTTCATACGACGTACCTCTAGGATTGTACTTCGTGCCCTTTATCCTTTTGTCTGACCGTGATGTGCTTTTCGCCGTTGTCACATTAGCAATAATGCTACCTCCTAGGTAGCATCTGGCGCCACCCTACCACCAGCTACTCTCGCTAGATGGCATCAGCTGGGCTCGAGTGGAGCGCCAGCGTTGCATAGTGCAACCTTGGTACGGCGTCTGCGTGGCGCCGCTGGCAAAGGCGTGTGGCGTGGAGCCTAATAGAGACATCGCAGGGGCCATTAGCACAGATGGTTGTCATATGTATGCAAATAAGGAGCAAACTGAATCACATAGCCCTATCAACACCACCTGTCCGTGGCACACCGTTCTCCCAGACCCCCCTCTCTGCTCCTCTACCGCGCGCGCGCACACACACACACACACACACACTCCGCCTCCTCTCCCAATACTGTAGCACCATGTTCCTAATCTACTGCTGCATATTCATTACAGAGAACACATGAATCATCATTAGTTCAGTCGGAAGAGCAGAACAGATAGAGGGATGGGCAGAGACAGACACAGAGAGAAACAGAGAGAGAGAGAGAGAAGGAGAGAGACCGAGAGAAACAGAGAGAGAGAGATGCAGAGAGAGACAAAGAGAGATGCAGAGAGAAACAGGAAGATAGAGAGAGACAGGAAGGTGGAGAGACAGAGAGAGAGAGAGAGAGAGAGAGAGAGAGAGAGAGAGAGAGAGAGAGCCCTGCCAATTACAGAGCGACGTCAAAGAGCATGTGAGTCATGGTCAGGAAAAACATTGTTACCACATTACTACATTATCCCCCTGTTTCTTTCTGTCTATCTTTCTCTCATTCTTTCTCTCGAATTCTCTCTCTGTGGATTAGCAATGACATTGGCTAATCCCGCATGGGACCGCCGTGTTCATAACCCAATTTGGCCCTTTTTCCTGAAGGTATGTCAACGAAGCATTACAACCAGATGCCTTGGGATAATATTTAGACTGTGGCCTCCTGCTCTTTACTGCAGAAAATGGCATCGCTTGTTGACGTTGTAACACATTTCGTCTTAGAAAAACTCCTTCTTGTCAGTTCTTGCTTGTTCCCATGAATTCTTCTCATTTCTGAAGCTGAAACGACCTGTGTGTCATGTGACGACCCCAACTCCATGGCCAGGCCTTGAGCACAAAGAAGGAATTTCCCCTCCGCCAGAAAGTAATCATACACAGCAAAAAGTTTGTGATGGGTTTTACTCATTGCTAACCTAATTCCTCATTGATTGTCTTCCATGCAACCTTTCATGGCAAGCGGGCATCTGGAATTCTTGATGACACATTGTGTAAAAACGAATAAAAGAGAGGAGAGAATGGAACCACTGCTGAGAAATTGACAAGCCCATCCAATTTACATCTATTATTGCTTTGCATAGATGGATAGTATAGATAACGTGAGTTACACTTCCCTTTGGAGACAAAATGTGATTCAGGGTGTTGTACAACACGGAGATGTCTGCTAAATAGATAACGTAAAAATAAAAATAAATGATTTAGCATCGACACACCTTGATGTGAGGGATTAGTGTTATTTTGCTCTAAGAGAGCGCCCTCAGATACTCTTCTCTCAGGATTCGTCAGCTTCAATGGTGTGTACAGTTCTGCCTGAAATCCTGAGGCTTTCCAAACTTCACACCTACTTTAATCCCATGTTTTACTAACAACTGGCATGGCCTGCTTAATCTCCTCAAGCACAAATTAAACAAGGATTAGAGCTGAGAAAGATGGGGATTAGAGAAGGTTTTATAGGTGCTTTGCAAGTATATCATGTGTTAATGACCCAGTTTAGGTCATAAAAGTAATGTGGGTTAGGATTGGCCTTCTGCTACGTTTGAGTTCATTCAAATTCAAATGAGCTTTATTGACAAGTTAATAAACCAACATGTGACATGCAAAGTTAGACTTTAGAGGGAAATACAGTCTGTCGTTGGATGGATTGTGACACAGAAGGCAACCTCAGCCCAGCTCTGTTTTCTGATTGATTTCAAGCTGACAACAAACCCACGAACACACTCTACCCTCCGCAGAACTCCTTCTAGAATGACCCTCCACTCATCAAGAGTTCTTAGTGGTCAACCGCTGAAAAGAATGACTTATTAAACTCTATCAGACCAAAACCTCCACAGAATCCACATAATTTTTGACTCAATCTCATCCTCTCCATTCTGTCGTAACAGCACATGAGACTGTACGGCACGTGCGTCTGTGTATTTTCTTCGACTGCAAATCTGATGAGAATGGACTGCTTGTCTTAAAGCTGGGGAAGTCCTTTTCATCACAGCTTGACCACACGAACCCGGGCCTCCCCCTGGGCCCTAAAGCCTGATAACTTAATCACCTCTCAGGGCTGGCGTTCTACTGTACAATCACACTGTTAGTCAAGTCTCTCCCTGGAGTCCTGAGGCTGCACCACACCAGGCCTCTGAGGCTTGCTGGGACATTTATCACCCTCAGCAGGTACCACACACACACCTCCACCACCCAGCAGGAAAACATCTCGTGAGGAGAATATCAAAGTTCCCAAGTGTTTTAATAAGAGTCCCATGTCTGTCTGTGTCCTACAAAGTCTCTCTCTCTCTCTCTCTCTCTCTCTCTCTCTCTCTCTCTCTCTCTCACTTTCTCTCTCTTTCTGCCTCTCAGTCCCTCCATCATTCTCTCTATTTCTTTTTCCCCTTTGGCTCAGTCTCTCTCTCTGGGTGAGGCTTTTCAAACCGCTGAAACTTTGGCCCGGAGATGATTAAAACAAGACGTCTGTGACGAGGGTTCCAAGGGCAACCTGGCCAAAACGCACATGTTGTTGCTCAAGTCAAGTTATCAATTCCCCCGTCAAGTGATGTCGAGTGAATTCTAAACAGCACAGAAGCAACACAGAGGGAGCCTCTGCGTCGGTGCAGGTGTAACCCTTCTGCCCTGACAGGCTGCCTGCAGAACTACCTCAACGAGGCCACAGCTGCAACAACACGTGACAAACACAACAAACCAACTGTTTCACACATGGATGAAAACAGTAGAATTGGAAAGCTAACCAAACACCTCATGAAGCGATTATTCAATGTGGCACCCGAGCTAATGAAGCTGGGGGGGGGGAGAAGGACTTTAGGGCTCCTGGTTAGCTCAGTACTTCTCCTCACCGCCTCCCCCTTGGCAAGCACTGGTAATACATCAACAATTCCATGTTTGTAATGGTTGTCTACAGAGAGTGGTCGTTGAGATAATACATACAGTGTTTAACGGAGAGAAGGTCTTGCTTGACCTTGTCACCTGCTTGGCATCTTGAGGTCCTTCAGCAGAGCTGAACTAGGAGCCACTCAGGCTACAAGGCGAAGGAGATACCAGGTACCGTAGCTTTGAAACCTTTTCATGGCATCCCGCTCTAAACACACGAGCTCCTAAGACACGGACAGTGTTCTGTATCTCGCTTTGTGTTTCGCAGTGGCTCTAGCTCTGATACACAGCAGAGCTTGGGGTCATTTCTGCTTTGCTGATTGCCCTTTCGAATTGTATCCGTGTGACTTTCCCGTTTCAAAAAGCCAAACGCAGCCCTAGCATGGACACAGCACAGACTCACCTCCGAGTTTACAGGCCGTGTCCCTTTATTTGTCAAGAGGCTTGGCAGTTGTTTGGCATTTGGAGTGGAGTTGGAACTGTAATTAGTTTCATGCCTCCCTCTGTGAGGCCTCCGACATTACGACAGGAATTCTAGTAAGTTCATGGAGGAGTTGGAAGGCTAACCCTAGCCATCACTCCTCGTGCAGTCGGCCCGGAGGACTGGCTTCAGCAGAACGCAGCCTTTCGTTAGTCCACTCGGAGGAACGCGGCCCTCATTTTCTTTCCACAGCGTCTAGAGGGGAATTAACTTTGTCATCCAGTCTCTGTAAGGTGCTTGTCACATTAATCACGCATTCATCCCATGTGGAAAACTGCGTGTGAGGAAAGTATGTGAGAGAAGTGTGCGTGCGTGTGTTTTTTTTCTTCTTTTTATTGCTTCAACAAAGTGTGACATGTTGTAATACTCACTGTCAGTTTGAAGTCCCAAGGTTTTCTCTCACGCATTTCAACATTTCGTATTTCGTTCCTTTAAGTCGGTTTCTGCTGCATCTGTTATCAGAAATCAGTTCAATAAAGACACATCTGTTTGTTAATTTTTTAAGAGGGGAAATGTAAACAGTAGGGGCTGCGGCGCCGGAGTCATTCAGTCATTCATTGTCAAATCACCTGACATCGTGACCACTGCCACCAGTTATTGATGAGTAATCAACACACATTTCTGTCTCACGGCTCGACAGGTTCCAGAAACCTGTTGTCTACATAATGAAAAATGACAATCTTGTGCATCCCCTTTGATTGATTGGACGATGCAATTACTGTCTGCTCGCTCCGTTCCAGGCCCCCCCCCCCCACACACACACACAATCTTCCGCCACCCTGCGTGACATTTCCATCTCGTCCCAGATTAATGTGGCACCGGCAGAGCGGAGAGCGGAATTTCACTGGCGACTTTCTCTTATGAATCAAACGTTCTCCGGTTCAGTGACATGTACAGTGTACTGTAGGGGCCTCAAACGCAACCCAGTGCGTTGTGCACGTGCATGCGTGTCTGCGTGTGCGTGTGTGTGTGCGCGGTGTGTTTGTGTCTCTGTAATGCGAGCCTGCCGTGCGAGCCGTGGAGGAGCCACTCAGGGTGGTGTCTCCCTGTAAACACCCCCATCCCAACACCCCCTTTCCTGGCTTATTGGTTTTAAAGGGACCAGTTCAGATATTGGTTTGTGGCCCAGGGGAGTGCTCCTTGAGGTGCCCACTGGAAACAGAGAAGGAAAACAGAGTGTTGGCCCTCTGATTTACAGCCAGACTTTAATTGGGTTGTAAAATTAAATCCAGAGCTGTTTCAGGAATGCCAAAATGCCCTGGCTTGTTTACAATGAGGAGTCCAGCAGTCAAGGACACAGCAGAGAGAAAAGGGGAAGACAGAGAGAGAGAGGGAGAGAGAGAGAGAGAGAGAGAGAGAGAGAGAGAGAGAGAGAGAGAGAGAGAGAGAGAGAGAGAGAGAGAGAGAGAGAGAGAGAGAGAGAGAGAGAGAGGACAACTAACCGGAGTAAACTAATTGTACAGTATGTACATATACAGCATACACATGTACAGTATATGAATAGACACGGTATATTTGTCTGTAAGAAAGAGGTAGGGAGGCAGCAAGAGAGAAAGGCAGAGGAGCAGAGAGAGAGAGTAGCACAAGGAGGAGAGTTGAACTAAGTTTGGTCCATCGTTTATAGACCTGGCAAGCTCGGTGTCATCCTGACTGAAACAGCCTTTAGTTCATTCCAGTCCCACGTCAGTCGGTTTGGGCCCGGCTACAGCCCAGCCATAGATCAGGACCGATCTGCCAGTACATACCCTGCACCCGTACTGCCTTCCAGCCGGTTGAGGACAAACAGCCTGGGGGATGGAGAGCGCTGGCTGGGGCCCTGCTAGCTTTATGAGCTCAGCTCAGAGGATCTCTGACACGTTACGCAAACACAAACAGTGCGTAAACCACCGCACTCTCCTCCCTCCGCGGCGAAGAGAAATGGCCGTCGTGGTGAGGCAGGTTTTTCCAGCAACAGTCCCCCATCCTGGGTCTGGGCCCACGGAGGAAAGAGCTGGGATTGGGGGGGGGGGGGGGATTTGATCACCGACGAGGGGCTAATTTGCAGCATGATTACGAAAACACACATTGCGAAGACTCCGAGCACCGCAGAGAGTTTGAAGGCATGCAGGCAGGCCCACAGGAGAAGCCTGGAGTCTGAAGGCGTTCTGTCACTGGCACAGGGACGGGGAAAGAGGCTCCGAGGGAGACAACAGAGAGCGTCGACAATAAGGGATTCGGCAGAGACTACATACCGGGTGCGAGGAGGTCATGTGCTTCACTGCAGATTATCTCCGTGAGTTAGTGGCTCCTTAACGCACGATACCCTAACAAAGCAAATGTCCCCCCCCCCCCATCCGCCTCCAAACACTAAAGCGTCTCTGATTCCATAACACAATTAACAGAGAGAGCTATAGAGCACCCTAACTGCATTTATCTTCATTGAATCGTGCGGTCGTTAAAAAAGCATTATATCACGGTACAGTGTTTAAATCCAGAGCAAAGCTATTGTTCATGCCAACGGCATTGCCCTCCAGATGAAGTTAGGCTTGCTACTGCGTCGAATGCAGAACTCTTGAACCCTCATTATGCCGTTCCATTCCATCCAAATATCATTCTTCTTTTTGATCATTTACGTATGAGTTCTGGCTGTTATCGTTTCTATTATGATTAGGAGAGTCTTGCTTCACATCATTTTCCTCGGCAGTGAAGTGTAATTAGGGGGAGAGATCTGGAGAAAACACCATCTATGGAATGACATGCATTTGACTTCACACTTTTACACTTGGATGATATTTCTGGGCAATTTCGTTTTCTCGCCCCCTCTCTCTCTCTCTCTCTCTCTCTCTCTCTCTCTCTCTCTCTCTCTCTCTCTCTCTCTCTCTCTCTCTCTCTCTCTCTCTGTCTGACTCTATCTCTCTCCTTCTTCCTATCCATACTTACATCTCTTTATCCTTCCCTGTCTTTCTCTCTCACATTCCCTAGTCATCCCTGTTTGTCTCGGACTCCTTGTCTTTCGGTGTGTGTGACCGTTTAACCCTTAAGTTACTGTAATGACCTGTGTTCTCACACTCCTCACTGGATAGAGAGGCTGAGCATGTGCTATCTGATAAGAGAGAGGGAAAGAGAGGGAGGGAGAGAGAAAGAGAGGGAGGGAGGGAGAAAAAGAGAGAGAGAGGGATGGAGGGAGAAAAAGAAAGAGAGAGAAAGAGAGGGAGGGAGGGAGGGAGAAAAAGAAAGAGAGAAAGAGAGGGAGGGAGAGAGAAAAATAAAGGGGGGATAGAGAGAGAGAAAGAGAGAGAGAGAGAGAGGGGAGAAAGAGAGGGAGAGGGAGGGAGAGAGAGAAAGAGAGAGGGGTGGATAGAGAGTGAGAGAGAGATTATGTGGTCAAGAAACTGTGTTATGTGTCTTCTTAATGCCCATCTCAGATGACTAATCAGCCTGTATGATCCGTCAGCCAAAAGGAGGAAGAAAGACGTGATCGAAATAATCCCGCTCCTCCACCCCTCACCACGGTACCGCCACGCCACGCCCAACGAGCAGCACTGAGCGCGGGCATCACTGCACATGCACGACAACGGAGACAACGGGAGCTGGTAAACTGTCATTGGGAGCGGAGGGCCCGTTGGAGAGCAGGCTACATTAGCAGCACGCTGGTTCCTTTGACACGATAAGCTCAGTTCAGAGGTCTGGGCTCACGGCTCAGCCTTCCTTCGCTGTCACTACAAAGAGAGGAGGGGCGGGGGGGGGGAGGAGATGAGGAGAGAGAACGAGTTGCTCTGTGTCTAATTAGCTATGCAAATCCGCGTGCTGGCGGATTGAGTTTTTGAAATGAAATTGGTGCTTTGGATCGTCTGTTTCTTTTTTTCCTTCTTCTTCTTCTTCTTCTTCTTCTTCTTTTTATCTCTACCAGTTTTTCTGGCTTGGTGGAGGGGGTTTGAACATAGGATTTGGAGAGCTTTCCTACCAGGGTCTTGTCGTCCTGACTGAGCCTCCCCCTCAACGTTTATCTAGGCGCTGTCAGTTCTTCTCCCCCACCAGCTCCACCCGACATGACAAAATACTATCCATCCATCCCAACACCATTCAGTACAGCCTAACGCGACTTGACGCTCTCCGGTACTCAACACTGTCCTACAGTATTCATCATTACTTCTATTCTGATTCTACTCCACATTACCCAACACTGCCCAACGCTATTCAGCTCTGCTGTGACACTATGTGACACCATACGAAAAAAGTGACATTGCTCAGCTCGATTCAATGAAGTGAGAAGGGTAAAGGGCTGAAAAAGAAAATCTATATTTTAAAAGGAGGCTCAACTGAAAAAGTCTGAGCACTGCGTTTCAGTAATATATACTTAGCGTTTGAAAAGCAAGCGTTTATTGTGAACACGAGAAATATACATGACTTCAATGCTCTACATCTTACACTGTATATTGGACAAATACTGCAAGGCTCAGCATGTAATGTATTTGGGCAAACCAGACCATTTCCAAGGCCAAAACCCCACAACCTCAGAGAAAATCCGACCTCAAACAGCGTAGCTGAAACCTTAGTGCTGGATGGGATGTGATTTCAGGCTCCTCCAGGGCCAGAGGTTTAGGGTTAAACAGCAGAGGGATGCCCAGACGCAGCGCTGTACATTAATGAACACAACCCTAATCCCCTACAATACGTTTCATCGCCCCTGTTTCATCCCGGCAACAAACCTCACATTGTAAAAGGGAAAAAGGCAAATCCTCCTGCTTCTCAATAAGAACGTTGTTGCCCTCTCATAAAAGTGAAGCGGTAATTGGACCGGTGTGTGTCCTGACTCGCCACATCAAAGGTTCCCCCGGAGCATGCAGGCATTTAGCATGTCAGGGATTAGCTTTAGCTGTTACCTGCACACGGGGATGACATAGCGTTTACACAGTGCGGATCAAAGTTGTCGGCGGGCTGATATCTCCGACTTTGAAACACATGCAGGGCAGAGAAGAGAGAAGAGAAGAGGAAAGAAGAGGAAAGGAAGGCAGAGGAGGGGACAGGAGAGGAGAGGAGTAAAGACAGTAGAACAGAGAAAAGCAGGAGAATCCATATGCTGACAGTTGGAAGCTGTATGTGACACGAAGCAGCCCTGGGTAGAACGCCCTCCATTTTGTTTGGGGTGAACTGACATCTCTAATGGTCGCACTATCACAGGACCTGGAGTCTTTCCGTCTGTCAGCTCTGTTTGGATCTCTTAATGGGCCTGGTGCTCGGATTGGGCCTCGCCAGTAAAAGCCTGTTTTGGACTGAGTTCACAATGTAAACTGTCATAAAAGTTAGATACAAGGGTGCACTTGCGCGCACATAAACAACCCGCCCATCGTCATTATCTCCCACACGCAAACACGCACGCAAGCATGCACTTAGCGTAGGCACACACGGGTAAGTACACACAACACACAAGCACACGCCACCCCCTGTAATTCAACACACTTAGGTTCACCCCCCAACTGACAAGGGTCATCTAAGGTAGAACCTGCCCACGCCCTCCTCCTTGTCCAACAGTCCCCCATCATCTCAAATGCCTCTAATGATCAGGGCTCGCCCGGGCGGCAGTCAGTCCCGCGTGTTTCAAGTGGAGCTGGGTCATAACACGTCAGTAAGAATGGGACCGCAAGCTCCAAGCGACCGTTGCGGCCGTTGCGGCCTGTCACTATTGCTCGCATTCACAGTTATTAAACATTGCATTTCCTGGCTGGCGTTCTGAAGGAATTCTCTCAAACCGATTTGGGATTTGTTTTGACAGCCTTCCAGTGATCTGTTACGATCCTCTTTTTAAAGACACACTTTGTGACAGATATCGAAGTCTATGTGTCTTCTGCGGTCAGTCATTGGAGATTTTTTTTTTTTTATTATGGTTTGCTGTCAGCTGAACTTGAGAGTTGTTGTACATTGTTAGTCACAACCGCTCACAGTCAGACGGAAACAACAGCTTCCACATGGCAAGATAAGAGACATTTTAAGCTGCTTTTTAAACCACTCGTGCCTATTTTATGTGGTGCGATGTGATGCAGACCACATTCCTGCATGTTCCAAGAATAACAAGTTACAGATGAGTAACAGTGAACAGATCATTTAATGCCGTGTTTCACACCGGCAGTCTGAAATAATGTTGGGGGTTGTAGTCATTCCCACCTCTGAATGAAACTGCTACTGATCCTCCCAATGTGAGACAGGCACCTCACGTGTTCCAGGTCAATATCGGATGGTCACATGCTAGATAGAAATATTGTCAACAGTAAACAGCAATACCAGTAAGATTAGAATGACACTAAAACAATGCCTTTTTATTGACTACTTTTTATTGGTTACTAATGAATATTTTGGTTACTAATGAATATTTTGTCTGTGTCCATGTCTGTGTCCATGTTTGTGTCCATATCTGTGTCCATGTCTGTGTCCTGTCTGTGTCCATGTCTGTGTCCATATCTGTGTCCATGTCTGTGTCTATGTCTGTGTCCTGTCTGTGTCCATGTCTGTGTCCATGTCTGTGTCCATATCTGTGTCCATATCTGTGTCCATGTCTGTGTCCATGTCTGTGTCCATGCCAGTGTCCTGTCCAGGCTTCACAACACCCAATCCCAAGCAGAGTGAGCTTCACGTCTGGGGTACCGACCCATTAGCCTGCATTCTCCGCATGGATAAAGCACTTACACCTCTTTATAGCACAGTAAGCTGCAGGCTCATGTGCCGTTGAGGCTTCGCCAGATCTGCCGCATTAGGTGTCAATGAGTCAAGTGGAAACAGCAAGCTACCAGAGGCACCAGCGCTAACTGCTCCGCCTGTGGATCAGTCTGGGACGCCCCAATGGCATTCTTTCCGTAGGTGAGGGGACAGACTCCTAATCACGTCGAAATCCCGGAGGACGCACAGACTCGGGGGAGCTCAGCCGCAGAGAAGCCGCACAGCGGCGGTCGTCATGGGGAGGAGCCCAGTCTGTGTTGTTGTAAGTGGGGTTCGCGTGCCTCCGTAAACGCCATGTTTTCCTAGCTTTGCCGGAGCCTCCATAGTCCCTGTGTGTCTGTCCACCACCAGTGGGAGGGACTCAGCCTGCCACCCAATGACAGCAGCTATTATATTTGATTGGCAGGCCACCCAGACAGGAGGGGTTACTGGCATAAGTTTGTGAACCAGTCATGTTGATGATTTACAAGGTGTGTATGCTTACATAAATAGCTCTACTGGCTAGCTGGTTAAAAGTTCCATACAGACTTAGGTTTACCTTGGTTCTCATTATGACCTAATCAAGACCAACAGTTACTATACACGTTTGAAGGCAGACTAACTACTTCTGTTTGTAAATAAAGCTTAACTTAGCATTAGCTCAACTTTGGGACGGGTGCCCACTTATATAGTCAGCCCTTAGTCCAGACAGCTTCTTCTCTGGCTCTCTGACTGGCTGGGGTCGACACACATGCTCGGCCGTCGCCAGCATTAATCATAGCGAACAAACAGGTCCTCTCCCAATCCGTGACAGGCTGCCTGCCAAAGCAGCCAATGAGAAACCTCGTCCAAAGCTGCTCTGACATAAGCTCAAGGATTTCCCAGGTGTCGCGGAGCCCATGACATCACCTCGCTCGCGAGCACAATGAGGACTTTGAGAGGCGCTGGTGGTGGAGCAGACAGCGAAACCCCCCGAAAAAGAAACATCGATCAGCAACAGAAACGGTGCCCTCTAAATAATACAGGGGAAAATAGGAGATGAGAGGCAAAACAACTAGCAGCTGAATCCCCTTTTGCATCTGGAAAATATTAAGGTTGGTGGCGATGGTGGTGGGGGGGTTAAGGGGGGTTAAGGGGGTGGGGGGGCAGAGACACGTCTGACAATTTGGGGGCGGTGTGTGAGGGGTTGTGCATGAGGAACGATCGTGTGACGGATGTGGGGGGTCTGGGCAGGGGGGAGGGGGTGCGGTATACATATCCCCCCCAAAAAAAACAACGCTCTTTTCTTAAACGCCACACCACGCGCACGTCGTATCGCCTCGCAGTTTTCCTAGGGCGGGGGGGGGGGGGGGGGGGGGGCGTTTCTCAAAACAAACGGCTGTTTGTGCGCGCGGGCCCGAGCCGTCAGCTTTGCCTTATTAAAATGTCATTGACTGTTAAACTGCATATTTATGCACTGCTAACCGGGACCTGATGGCATGGCTCACATGGTCTCCTTCGCTAGCAGGCTGAGTCAGACGCGTCGTGTCAGCCAGAGATAAGGTTTATTACACTGTGTATGCACAGGGTCTGTTTGATGGATGCTCCTCCATTATTGGTGTGTCCTGCTGAGGCAATATATTCCTGGTGGTGTCATAAAAGACCAGGTCTAAATTAGTTGTGTCAAATTGGGCCTACCGAGGTGGTGGCCCTATCTGCACGTCGAAATGAGCTGGTGTGGTGAACTGGCGAGGGGGGAGGGGGGGGGGGGCAGTCCTCCACACTCACAGCAATAGGGGAGCTTGGAGAAAGTTGAATCCCCCCCCCCCCCCCCACCCCCCTACCATTAAATGATAGCTTTTCCAGTCTCTATGTAAAATAGGGAGAATTCCTCCCTTCCAGTCTCTAGGTGGCTATTAAGCAGGGCAGAGGGGAGGATTTCTGGGCCACATCTGTGGGTTTCGTTTGGAGCCCCTCCTGTACATGAGCTGATATGCCTAGTGTATCTCCAAAGGACGGGGAAAAAAGACAATTTAGAGAGAAAAAATGTATCCCAACTGGCCTTGGTCTGCATTTCACTCCTCACATCAGGTTCCATGAGAGTCTACCGGTAAATCACCTTGGTAATTAGCGCACGTCTCTCTCTCTCTCACTCACACTCTTTCTCTCTCGGTCTCCCTTCCATCTGCATTCCTCATCCTCATTTCAGGTGAGCGTGAGCCCAAGCGCCTTGGCCCGACTCGCGTTTGTATCACCTCGGCTCCCGCGGGCGCTGAAAGTGAAGAGAGAGCTTTGTCTTTCCCTCGTTTCTCGGTTGGCAGCCGATCACAGTTGGCGGGTGGGGAAACAAACGCTATATTTCTTTCGTGCATTGTGTTCCCGTGTTTTAGGAGGAGCTGCGTTGACGTGGGTGTGTGTGTGTGTGTGTCGGGACTGAAACATTTTGGCCGTGTAGAAGACGAGAGGACGGACGGAGGGAGGGAGGCAGGCCCACCGGTGAGGGTGTAGGGTTGGATACCAAGGGGGCCCTGGGAAACATCAGCGTACGTGACTGCGAGCCCAGATGTGTCAGCGGTCAACGGAGCCAACACTGTCTCTGACCTCTGAACCCTAAGCCTTGTCTGTGTCTAGCGTATGTGGTAGTGGTGCTGATGGATCTCTCTCCATATTGGTTTCCTGTTCCATAATAGGTTTAGCAGTATCTCTCTGGGTGTATTCGGTCCAGATGACTGAGAGCTGAGGCAATTAGAAGTCTGCAGGTTTGTGCAATGTTAGGAATGATTGTAGTTATTGACTTGAATGACCATGGAGACATGGTCATGATGGAGCCAGACAGGGGTTCATGTCAGCATTCAAACCAAAACAAAGCAACAACAAAAAAGGTCATGGGACCAAAAGCTCGGCTATCATGAATTTGTTTGTTTGCAGTTTGGATGTCAGCCAAAAATACTTTGAAAGAAACTTACAATCATTTGTGTTTTCCAGATGACTGTTTTGTTCATGAAGGCATTTATAGCACTAAAGCACATTCAGCTGGTTTGAGTCCAAACACCACCTTAACAATGTGCAACAATGCCACACCTTCAAAAGTCTAAGTACTACCTTTCCACAAATCCGCTCAACCTACATATTTATTCAGGAATGTCCCCCATCCAACCGTGCGTGCATTTAACAAACAATTCTTCCTCGTGGTTTGTGAAAAACACATCAGTACTATTCTAGGAAATGCAAATGACAGTGCTGTGTCAATTGGCTTCAAAAACATCTCCTGTTACAACACGGGCGAGTTTTTGGAAACAGCATGTAGCTCATATTCTACAGCAAACTTCCCTCCCTGAAATCAGTTTTTGTTTCCTCAGTCTGTCACTGTCCCATTCTGTTTAAATTACCCCTGGATATGGTATGAGTCCGTAACAGAAGAGATTGCATATCTCATCTCATCTAATATACACAGCAGAACACTGAGACAACATACTCCAGGTTAGCTAGCTAGGACTGTGAGGAACAATCACATTGAATATAACTTAACTCCAGGAAACTGAATGATGGCCATAGCTAAATGGAGGAAGAGTTATTTTACCTCAACAACATGTGGTGATTCCCTGTTGAACAGTCGACAGGTTTGACAGTATCCCGGTCACAGAAGTAAACAATAAGTGATTCGCTGGCCTCGGCTACCCACAAACCACCACACACAAACACAAAGCCGGAACAATTCATCGCTGTCCTTTGGTTATGCAGCGTGGCTAACAAGGTATCTTCCATGCTCCGCCTGATATTAACAAGTCTTGAAAGCAGAAATATAATTACACTTTGGGATCTCGGGAACAACAAAAAAGAACAGGCAGGATATAACAGTTGGATATAGCTGAGGTGTCTGTTTGTTCCAAGACGCAACACCAGAGCTGATACTGACATTGACAAATTGTGTTCATTACATATTTTCCATGTGAACGAGCAAGCTTCCGTGTGAGGTAAATAACAAGAGTGTTGGGCCGAGAGGCTAGCTCACTTTGGTCCTTAAAGTGAACGATGCCACTGTATCACACCTGAAATAGGAGAAGTTTAATGCCCACTTGACGATAAACAATGCCCGTTCCACCAGGTCTAAGTCCTAGACAAGGTTTGATGTTATACACCAGTCTTTTTCACATGCTTACTCCCTTACACCCTACATCTGATAATGCACACGTGCACTTGTCCATCCACAGTGTGAAATCTTAACACAAAGTCAAAGAAAAATATATATTTTTTACTTGAGAGTCAGATTCCAATCTAGGAACCCGGTGACAGGGCTGTCTGATTCCTCAGAGGACGTCTGGGTACACCTGCTGTAACGCTATACCAGACATCACTCCGGGCACACATACAAACACAGACACACAGACACACACACACTCGCTGCCAATCTCTGTAGTTCTCATGACCTCAGTGGGTATCCACAGACCCGGACAGCCTGTTGAGTTTGGCGTGTTTTTAAGTGTGTGCTTTTGCCCCCCCAAAACAAGCCAATGTAGAGACCAGAGGAGTGTATGAACAGGTGTGGCTGGGGGGTGGGGGGGGGGGGGGGGGGGGGGGGGTGGGGGGGTAAAGTCTGGAAGGAAAGCAACCTTCCAGGAGGATCTCTCTTCCTTCCCTTCAAACGGCCTCCTGTCGTTTCTGTTTGTCATTATCAGGAGGACTGTTTCCAGAGGTAAGGTAATATCCGCTGTCCAGCCAACACAGCCCTCCCTATCACCGCATCTCTGCTGATATAGCCCTGAGGGAGTTCATTAAGAGAGGGGGCGCGCGGGCGGGGGCTCTTCATACATCATGTCTGACACCTCCACGTCCTGACGCCTGACAGACGCCCCCTCCTTCTGCCCCCCCCCCCCTTTTCGACTGGAGACAAATTTGGACTCAGCTCAATAATCAAACAGACGTCGAAGCTTGTTTATCCTGGAGCGAGTCAGGACTGGAAGGTGCCCATCAGCTGGAAGCTGAGGTGGACCGCGTCCTCGTTAGAAGATCTCTCCGGTAGACATGTCTCACGCCGTGGGGCCCCCCCGACCCTAACCCCCCCCCCCGACCCTAACCCCCCCCCCCTCTAAAACCACATGTGCAAAACTGATCAGGACACGGTTTACATGAGCCATATGAGAGTTTTGTCAGTTATGTGACAGAAAGCACGATCGCCTACCACAATGAACACTGTAGCTGACTGCAAACCCTGAAACCAGACCTTTTTAACACACACTTCAGAGACACGTACCGGCCATGCAGTCGTTGTATCCAGACAGAAAAACACCTGACTCAACAAATGATTGACTTAATGGATCCTATCTGGGCGTCCTCCACACATATGGCTGGAAACAGAACCCCCAAACTAGTCTCTAGCCCTCGGAATTGACACACCACAAAAAAAATCCCCACTCAGTTAGCAGCAAAGTTCATTCGAACGGACACACAGTGGCTCTCTGCGGTCTCATCGCTCTCCAACATGGCTGCAGAACCCTCTGAGGCTGCTGTCTTTGGCTTGTCCCTCAACAAGGAGAGGCTCATCGCCAGGAAACGGCAGATTACGATGTTCACGTGGAACTTTTTAATAATGAACTAGCTCTGTCCAGCTCCGCCCCCAATGGAGTCACATGACGCGTCGGCAGCGCTAGTTGCTCCGGCGCCGACCTCCATGTGATGTGACCCACCCACCAGAAACACGTCCAGGGCTAGGAATGGGAGCAGAGGAGAGTGGGGTCAGGGGGTCAACGGGGCATTGTTTATGTAGGAGCACAATCCATCTAATGCTATTGTCAACTTATTCACTTATCCAAGGGAAAGAGGGCCCGGCCAGGGAGAGAGGGTTAGTTTAGCAATATGAGATATGTGTGCCATGTTGCATTCCTATTCAAAACAACGGTGGGGGTGGGGGGGGGGGGGGGGAATAAGATTAGACTGATTCAATTGTTATACTTTGAGTACCCGTGTATCACTAGTACCGAATATTTCATTTAAATCTTGCAATCCAGCTTTGGTGCCCTGAAAGACTGGCCAGCCATGTTAAGGTTATGTTTGGCACTTTGCAGAGACAGTAAACTCAAAGTCACCGTGACATCATTTCCTCTCTCTCTCTCTCTGTCTTGCCCAGTGCATTTGGAGATTGGTTTTGAGAATTGTTCTCCCACTTGGATATGATATACCATATTTACCATATGCACCGTTAACCTCCAACAGCTTGTCTTTGAACCATGGCCTGCTTACTGGAAGCTGGAAATACTCCCATAACCCACCCACCCTCCATCCATCCCTCCCTCTCTCCCTCTCTCCCTCTCTCCCTCCCTTCCTCGCTGATAATCAGCATCCTGCTGCCTCTCAGAGGAAGGAATGTGACACAAAAAAACGATCTCACGACCTGCATGCATTAGACCAAATCAACAAGCATCCATGTAATCCACACATAAACGTGCCTGTTATTAATGATGCAAACTGCGAACTGTCAATTAAGGCTCTTTTTCTTTTTTTATAACCTGCTTCCATTTTGCTGTAATGGGTGGCAATTATAATTGATCTGATCCCACATTCATTTCAAGGGTAAAGAGCTTGCCTTATAAAATATGTATCTTAATTCCTTAGGGTGCAAGAGGCACTATTATAGAGATGGTGCACACACAAATAAACAGAACATTCAAGCTGTGTATCAATACCTCCTCTGGATAAACTCCACTCAAAGCCTCCCTCGTCTGAAAGATTCCCTCCCTTACTGTTCCCACAAAACATGACTTTTAAGACAACCCTGTGACAAATCACATCATGCTGATGCCTTGTTGGAATGTTAAATGTTGTTTATGCGCGAGAGGAAAACAGTTCTTCAGTAGGGCATCCATCTGATTAAGAGCATGATTTATTTGTGTTTCCGTCCTTTCTAATAGGAAGCCTTCCTCTTCAGCCCAAGATGATGAGGCTAAAAACAGCACCTCGCGAATGACCGGCAGCTGTGTATATATAGGCAAATACATTTCCTCTCACAGCGGAAAGAGGCCGGTTTGTTTGAGTGAAACACGACTATATCCTGGGCTATGCAACCACGCAAAGCTGCAGGCCAGTCCACCAGCACGCCACTTGATAGGTTTGCACTCTGTCATGTCATAAACATGGAAGATATTCTGGAGATGGATTTCACCAGTCCCCCATGCATGCTATATCATGCTATTGTCCGCAAAGCGCAGAGCCTTAGTTCCTGACTGGAGACTGAGTGGAGGCTGATGTCACAGTCTACTGGGTGGTATTGGAGGTTTCATCCTGCTCCGACTAACTCCTTTAATTGAGCTCTTAAGTGGTGGGTGCCACTTTGGTCTGATTCAGAATGAGACATCTTTAAAGTGCACTGCTGCAGCTTGCGAGCTCAGCTTGTGGGGGAAGTAATAATATTAATCACAATGCACCCCATCTTAACTCTACCCATATGCCATTTAATGGTTTACAGAACAGCATGTGCCTCTGACAATTCTTTCCTATTGTGTGCATTAGGCTATGATACACAGAACAGTATGGAAAATCTTTTTGTCTACTGTTCAGTGTGTACATGCAACAGTAGCCAACTTCTTTGAACCTTGAAACGCTTTTGTGGTATGGCTGTTTGACCTAATCTTTTGGAAATTCGGAGGAAAAAAATCTCAAATAGGGACGTTTGCGGCCTTGGGTTTCGAAGATATAGAAAGCAGCAGCGATTATGCTGGCAGTAAAGATGTCTCCTCTGCAGTGACAGGTCCCAGACCTCAGAACATAAACCTGTCTTGAGATGACGTTCAGGACTGAGACACCAAGTCCGACGCCGGCTGACCAATCGAGACAGAGGGGTGACCCAAATCTCAACCTTAATACCACAGCACTGTTAAAAGTCCATTTCGGAGGAGAACAAGCCCCTCTTGGTGAGAAAGGTATCTTGCGAAATCTCGAAAACACCAGCTACGCGCAGATGATTTCACTGCTCTTTTGAGGGGCAGTGTTACTTTGCAGTGTTCTGAAAACCGTCTGTCATTTTGGGTTTGCATTGTCTTGAAAGACAAGATTCCACAGAGCCTGCGTCAGTGGGACCGAAAGAGCCCACAGTCATTTGGATAAACGGCCGAGATGAAAGCGAGATTTCGTCGTTACATGCCTCCCAGACTGCTCGCACATTTGGACTAAAAGCGTCGGCGACAGGGTGTGCAATTACAAGCCAAATCGAAGGGGTTTCGTTTAATTGAAGAGAAAAAATGTGTGTCCTCGCACAAACTGCATCACTTATCTCCGAACGCCGCCGCTCCCACTAGCAGAGGGCAGGTTTAAATCGCCGATACATATCTGGAGAGTCTTGACTGACTGCTTCCGAGGGCCGTCGATGCAGGAACAAACCCCTACCTCCCAGAGATCCTCCTGGAGGGAGGGAGGGAGACCGACGGAGGGGGTGGATGGGAAAACATTTGACCTCTGAGGGTGTGCTGGGCAGCCCTGGTGGGGGGGGGGGGGGGGGGGGGTAGGGGGGGGGGGAGCCATGCTATGTCTCTCCTCCGACAGGCAGGGGTGTGTGATTTGTTAAATGTGAGCCCCCCCCCCCTGTATTCTGCCCCCTAACACAGGGACATCTGGCTGAAGCCGTGCAGCCCTGTGTGATGGAGGTCTCCCGCTCTCTTTCTGGCCCAGTGAGCTGTGCAGCATTGAAGCACTGCCTGCACATTCTCATGCTAATACAACAAAGAGCCGGAGCAGATGTGAAACATTTGGTTGCTGTTCTTGTTCACTTGTAAAGAAATAATGTTGCCGTTATCATTCTTTTTACTTGTTCGCTGTTCCTCTCTGTGTCGCAGGCAAAAGAGAAGCAGTCGTGAACAATGGAGGCCGTCTTCTTTGGTGGCCTGGTGGAGCAGGCTGACGTTAGCATGTGTGACTGTTGCAAGATGGAGTGATTTAGAGACATCCCATGTGTTGCTCAGGAATGATAGAAGAACGATAATTAAGCAATATGATAATATCAGCAGTATACTATGTAAGTCCCCATCGACGCAGAATCAGAATAGGAGGAAATATGTCTGCATGTGTGTTTTCCTGATAGTTTGGTTAACTTGATTAATACACATGCAGGGTGGACTGTCTGCTTTAGTTAGTACAGTCAACAGGTTAAAGACAACGCTTACGCCCTGCTGGCACATCATTGGTTCTCTACGTGCCTCTCATACCTATGTAAGAGGTTTCAGATTCTCATTGGATCCTTCGTTGGCAGTCGGCACCCTGGTGTCTCACAGAAGTTCCATACAACAACTTGCACACGTGTGACGAGGCAAGAGGTGATTAAGCTGCCACCCTCAACAGACATTTTTGCTTCATCTTATTTGTCCTGTTATCCGGAATTTACCGTTTGTATGAAGGTAAAAATGGTCTCGTTTTAAATACATTGACATAACAAATATGTTATAATATGATATTTAATTAATATAGTTAAATTAATTACTTACTTTAATGGTGAACGTGAAACATAATTTATTCGAGTAGGCTAAAACCATTTATTTGCAACACACGTGAGAGTTATTTTTGAGGCAACCGCGTGCGAGGTCTAATCCACAGTGGATGCACACCCAGAACGAGCTGTCCTGTCTTTCTTCATGGCAAGACCCGATGATGTTTGTCTAGCATGGCTATGGTTCCTGAACAAACGACCCACGGACCGTTATGGCTATTAGCCGCGCTTATTCGGACTCCCTGTCCCGAGGCATCTTTAAGAAATTCGTGGTCATGCTGTGCACACTCCTCACCTCTGTGTTCCTCCTGCACTCCCTTGTGGACCGCTGCACCACTATGCCGACCCCGGTAAAAGCCTCAACTCAAGTCGTCGGGTTCCTTGCTACGGAACTGCATGACTTGAGGTCACTGAGGAGAAAAAGACTGTTACAAAAATGGACCACTAAGTCAGACTTGAGCCATGATAGCGCAAAACGCATTTCGCGGTTCCAAGACGCCGACGCAGAGCATGTTTTGGTCGGAGCCCAGGTGGAGGATCCAGAGTCGTATAGGCACATATCCCTGGATTTAATTTCTTCGAAAATAATTTCACCCAGGTTCATAGAAAGGATTGAAGACTCAGTTAAACTCAGTCCGCTGGGAGAGGGGACCAAAAAGCTGCCCCAAGCCCTTATCATCGGGGTGAAGAAAGGAGGGACGCGCGCTCTGCTCGAGTTTCTCCGCGTCCATCCCGACATCAGAGCGGTGGGAGCCGAGCCGCACTTCTTCGACCGCAACTATGATAACGGGCTGGAGTGGTACAGGTAAAAAATTAAATGCATGGTCTAGTTCTACAAATATGTGAAATATATTATTGCTACTATTTTATTATAATTGTGTCTGTGCATTGTGCGCTATACCTACTTCCTATTAGTTTATTAATTAATTATTACGAACAACACTTTTTTCAAATGGTTCACAAATTAGCCTTACATATTAAAACGTATGACTACGCAAGTGAGATGTGATGTGATCACCTCAAATCATCGAGGCTATATGCCAAAAATCTGCAAAAAAAAGTTTTAACATTTTGTCGTAAATCTATCGAAATGTTTGAAAATAAACACTTGAATTCTCTAATTTCTAAATGAAAATGGCTTATAAACCATTCTATGGCCATGTCATAGCCTATAAAGTAAAGTTACGGAGTATAAAATCATATCAAAATATAAATGATACTGAGGTTATGTTAAGTCATTTTTTTATTATCTAAGAGCCTATTTAAAATGTCAATCCATTTACACGTTTCCTGATCGATACTGTTATTAAAGTAATTATTAATATTCTTAATGATTAACGGAAATTGCATGTGGGATTTTTGCAAGATTGAAATGGACTTTTAAACTTTTCTCTCATTTTGGCTAGGTCTATAAAGATAATGCGTAATATGTTTTTAAATTGCATCAAAGACAGTATATAAATCATGTTATTTATTTTTTTAATCAACACCAAACTAAGTTCAAATTACTTCTCCTAATGAAATAATTCCAAACAAGTCCTAAAACTTTGTTTGCTTTTAGCAATCAATTAGAATTTAACAATATTAACACATTAAAGTAGTTTAACTTCATCAAGGCTTTCTTTATTAACACAGTTTTAAGATTGGCAAAGGTGATAGTAAATTGTAAGTCTAAGTAGTACTGGTCAGTCAATCCAGATTTACAACCACACATCTTAACACTTACTCTTCCTTGAATTTGTTAAAAAAGTGTTGTTAATTATAATGAGAGGCAGATTATGTTGCCTCAGAAAAGATTTATTGGTTGTTTTAGACACAAACAGAAGAGGCTTCGGATAAACTCAACTGAAAGTGTTCCAACGCCTAAAGTCAATCCTGTCTGCCAAAATTTAACACTCTGAACACCCTCACAAACGCAATCTCTGTTTCTCTCTCTCTCTCTCTCTCTCTCTCTCTCTCTCTCTCTCTCTCTCTCTCTCTCTCTCTCCTTTTCTCCTTGTCTACCATACTTATTTGTTATTTATTATACGTTTCATCCACATCAAGCCTATGGAACTATTCACCTACTATGGTTTGTGTGTGAGAGAGAAGTGTGTGTTTATTTGCGAGGAAGAGTGTGTGTGTACGTGTGTGTGTGTGAGTCTGTGTGTGAGCACTCATTCACATGTCTGCAGGGGCTCTCCAGGGAGAACTGTCCCCTTCTCCATGGCTGGGTGTGTAATGGGGCATTGCAGACATTG